>PVKA01035708.1:0-22400 GCA_004027165.1 Ctenomys sociabilis
TGGAACCACATTGAGTTTGATAAACAAATTCATTGTCTGACACAAAATAATGCTTTCAGGGTCCTCACCACTACTCAAACTAAGTTTGCTGGGGCTTTTGTTTCAGTTTCTGGTGAATTTGCACCTGAGTACCTGCAGGCAGCCTTGCATGGCCCGGGGGTTACAAGAAGTTAAAGCCCTTAACAGCCCTATTTACTAAGCAACCTAGTACAGTGGGTGATACATTTACAACAGAAAGCACAAGATTTACCTTTATAGCCCAAAATGTGAGTTAACCCATTACTGCAGGTGGTACACCACTGGGCTACATCCCCAGTCCTAAATGATTGTTTAATGAGAGAGATACATAGGTGGGCCTAGGAGAAGGCTTACAAGCCTGATTAAAGCTTCAAAATGAAATGGTTTCGACGAGATGTGAAATGATATGGGCTTCTATGTATGTCTAGAAAATTAAAGAAATGATAAATATAAATTTCATCTTCTACAAAAGCTCATTATATGCTAAGTGAAAACAGTAAATTGAGGAGAAATATGTATAATAAGAATTTACTTCACAGAGAGCAAATTCAAATCATCACTCTCTCATGCTGCTGCTGCTTCTGCTCTGTGTGTGTGCAATATGTGTGTTTAAGACACTTGCTTTCCTCTCAGTGTGATTGCTTCATATGACAGGGATAGACTGGAAGGATGAAACTGATTTTTTTTTGGCAGAACCCGGAATTGAACTCAGGCTCTTGCACTTTCCAGGGAAGCGCTTATTCCACTGAGCCATCTCCCTGGCCCCTGAAACTGATTGTTGTTTATCTAACTTTAGATTATTTGGGTTGCATGAGTCTAGCATGTGTCTAGCATACACCACACCATGTGTTCAATCCTCAACACCACTAAAGACAAATAAATATATGATGTCTCAAAAAAAAAAAAAAAAGGAATAAATTTCTCCCTGATTCAGGATTACTCTGTACACTTAATTTTTTTGTTGAACTATAAAATTAACATTGTTTTCTGAACGTCCATGTATCTACTTACTGTACTTATATATTAAAATAAAATGCTATCCATAAGCATTTTCTTTTTCTTTTTTTTTTTTTTAGCAGAACTAGGGATTGAACTCAGGTCCTTATGCTTGCCAGGGAAGTGCCTATTCCACTGAGCCATCAACCCAGCCCCTCCATAAGCACTTTCTTTTGGTGGTATTGGGGATTGAGCCCAGGGGCACTCTATACTAGGCTATATCTCCAGGCCTTTTTTATTTTATTTTATTTTATTTTAGTCTTTTTGAGACAGGGTCTCACTATGCATTTCAGGCTGGCCTTAAGCTCACTTTGTAGCTCAGGCTGGTCTCCACCTCACAACAATCCTCCTGCCTCAGCCTCCTGAGTGCTAGGATTACAGGCATGCACCATCACACCTGGCCTGCCTTTTTTATTTTGAAACAGTCATGCTAAGTAGCCCAGCTGGGACTCTGTCCTACCTCAACCTTTTTTTAACCTAACAAAAAATTTCCACATAATCAAACATCCTTCCCTAGCAGTGATCTAGTAGCAATGCTATAAATAACATACCCCAGGATTAAAGTTGTTTAAAACAGAACAACTGCCTTACACACAGACATGGGCACTTCATGGGGTGAGGGTCCTTAAAATCAAGGGTGTCTATATAACTGTGGTACCCAGGGCAAAATGAAGCGGAGGGGTCTCTTGTTCAAAAATACGGGAGGCTGGGCGTGGTGGCACAGACCTGTAATCCCAGCACTCAGGAGGCTGAGGCAGGAGGATTGTTGGAGAGTTCGAGACCAGCCTGAGCTGCAAAGTGAGCTTAAGGCCAGCCTGAACTGCAGTGAGACCCTGTCTCAAAAAAAGACAAAAAAAAAAGTACGGGAGGAGTTTTCATTAAATGTATTAAGACAAGAAAACTCTTCTTTTGAAGTCCCTCTCTGAAATTGTCACAGTTTGGGGGAGTTTTTGTTTTGTTTTAATGTTATTTTCAGTAAAAAAGAAAACTAAAGTTTGAATATTTCTCTTTATATTAAGCAGCATTGGTTCCAAGTGCAGATAGGAGGCTGAGTGGGGTGTTACACATCTGTAATCCTAGCACTCTGATGCCTGAGACAAGAGGACGCCAGCCTAGACTACATAGCAAGGCCTGTCTCAAAAAACTGACCAAACCGGGTTAGGGAGATAGCTCAGTAGAATAAGTGCTTGCCTGGCAAGTGTAAGGTCCTGAGTTCAATCCCCAGTTCTGCCAAAAAAAAAAAAAAAAAAAGTAAAGATCAATTTTAACTTTTATTTATTTTGTATTTTTAGGGAAGGGCCTACAGGGTGTTGGGGGTCTTACTACTAGATCAGACTCATAGTGATCCACCTGTTTACAGCCTCCCAAGAGCTGGGATTGCAGGCGTGTGCCACCACACCCAGTCTCAACCACCATCTCAGTGCACCCCAGGGTTGGGGCCAGCACGGTAGGCCTGGGGACCGAACCCCTGGCCCCTGTGCCTGCTCCCAGCACTTTAAACCACTGAGCTATTTGGCTGGCCCCTGAGCAAAAATCAAATTCAAAGATGAGAAAAATTAATATGTACCCAAAGTCACTGACATTACATAAATAGAGTAATAATTTGTTTTCTTTTGTTTTAAGTAAAAAAAATTAAATCAAGGGTCTTTCCACTTAGCTGCATCCCCAGCCCTTTTTGTTTATTTGCTTACTGTTATTTTACTATATATATTTTTTTTTGTTTGTTTGTTTTACAGAACCAGGGGTTGAATTCAATTCTTGCCAGGGAAGCATTTATTCTACTGAGCAATCTCCCTGGCCCCTTTTACTATATTTTTTTTTATGTGTCAGGCAAATGTGATAACGACTACACTATGAAAACTATATTTTTTAATGTGGGGGGAGACATGTCTAACTGTTTCTAAAGTTGCCCAGGTTTGTCTCAAATTGACTATCTTCCTGGCCTCCCACAGCACTGGGATTACTGCTGTGCACCACCACACCTGGCTACACAATGAGGATATTTGCAGTGTGTATGTATTTCCACTTTCTTTTTACCAGAACAATGAAAACATTGCTCAAAACAAAAGCAACTACTTTCCTTTATTTCACTTCTTAGGCAAGCACCATCTATCATCTCTCTACTTCTGGCCAAATGATGAGGAAGGAAGAACTAAAAAGGAACTGGGGGGGCCAGGGCTGTTTTTATAGCTCAATAGTAGAGTGCTTGCCTCCCAAACAAAAAGCCCTGGGTTCGATCTAGCGCTGAAAAAAAAAAAAAAAAAAAAAAAAAGCTATGGGCTGTCTAGCATTTCTTTTCCTATGTCATCAGGTTCAGGTTAAGTTATTGATTACTACAGGGAAATAAGGGGCCAGGGAAGTGGCTCAGTAGAATAAGTGCTTCCCTGGCAAGCACAAGGGTCCGAGTTCAATCCTTAGTTCCACAAAAAAAAAAAAAAAAAAAAAAATCAGAACTACACAGAAATAACATAAGAAGATACGTTGCTGCAGAAATCTTTGTGTTTTTAAAGACATGCCATTGCCTTCTTCTGGCATAGCAAATTCTGGTTCACAAGGAGCTTCTTGGGGTTCAACCAGTCATAAATGTAGGACGTTCTCCTCCTACTTGCTGTTCATCTCAGTGACTGCCCATTGTGGGGCCACCAGAATTCAGAGAGAAATAGGGACCACCAAGATACTGGTTGCCAGCGCTGGACGTGGTAGCACAGGCCTGTAATTCCACCACTCGGGAAGCTGAGGCAGGAGGAGTGTTGTGAGTTCGAGACCAGCCTGAGCTACAGAATGAGCTTAAGGCCAACCTGAACTGCATAGTGAGACTCAAAAAAAACAGAAAAAAAAATAAAGAAAAGAGAGAGATACTGGTTGCCTACAATACCTCGTCTCACACACATCCTGCATGGTTCTATTAGATTTCATCTGCACAATCCCACTTGGAAAATAATATTTTGAGGAGCCTTAAGGTCTCACTATGTAATTCAAGCTGGCCTCGAACTCACAGTAATCCTTCTGCCTCAGTCTCTCAAGTGCTGGGATCACAGGTGTGCACTATCATGCCCTTCCAAGAATAAAAACACCTACAATTTTCAGGTAGAGTGGTAGGATGTTAAGCCATGTGTGGGGTCCTTCTGGCCTCTGAGACACCACAACTTCCATTCCCATGGAGGCGGCCAGCTCCACCAACCTTTCAGGGACTTGGACTTCTTTTGTCTTTTAACACCTTCATCTTTATGAGCTTCCACCCTCCTGGGCCAATCTAGTGCTAAAGTTTAACATCAGCAGAAAGGGAAAGAATAAGGCAATAGTCTACCATCCAGGTGGAGTCAGCTCCCTGGAAGCCCAGCTCTACTTGTATCTCATTAGCCAGAGATGAGTTACAGCCTACACTCACCTGTGAGGACAGATGCAAGTGAAAGGTCTTCATTGTCTCCGCTCCCCCCCCCCACACACACACAACCAGGGATTGAACTCAGGCCCTTTTTTTTTTTTTTGCCAGGGAAGCGCTTTTTGCACTGAGCCATCTCCCTGGCCCAAGGTCTTCGTTTTTTGTATTATTTTTCTAGATGTGTTACTATCTGGAGTGAATTAAAGAACTAAAGGTGAATTAAGCAGCAAAAGTGACTAGATAGTCTCTGCCACACCAACCTTAAAAACTAATTTTTAAGCCAGTTGGAATTTTTATTTATGAATATTTTTATTTCTAAGTCTTCACCATTGCTAACATCATTTGCAAACTTTCTAAGAGTGTCTTGCTCTAGCACATGACTTTGAGGTTATTTTCCTAGACAATGATGAGAGTGAGTTGTTTTTGAAGATGGGAGTGGTGGACACAATGGTGCAGGCTGCTAGTCCCAACCATCCTGGAAGCCAGAGCAGAATTGCTGAGCCCGGGATGTGAGTGCCGGCATAAGCAAGATCCTGATTCAAAAACACCGAAATAAGGGGCCAGGGATATGGCTCAGTACAATATATGCTTCCCTGGCAAGTGCGAGGACCTAAATTCAATCCCAGGTTCCACAAAAATAAATAAATAAAATGCTACCAACTCAATGCTTATATCAATATTTTGTCCTAACATAAACACTAGATGAATAAGAAGTAGATAGCTGGGGCTGGGGAGATGGCTCAGTGGAATAAGCACTTCCCTGGCAAGCACAAGGGCCTGAGTTCAATCCCTGGTTCTGCCAAAAAAAAAAAAGAGGTATATGGCTAAAGATGAGGCCATGGGAAAGTATATGGTTTCTCTGAGTCTCAGATCCTATACAATACTAATTAACATGTGACTAGACTACACAAAGCAAAACTGATGTCCACAGTTTCTGATAGATTCCTGGCTTTTGAAGGTTGCTTATAGCTATAAGAATCAGTCTACTACTAATCTCTGGATGCATTATATCACCTTTTATTAGCATTATTAATACTACATATATGGGTGCTTCTATAACTTTGATTTAACTTTATCTAATTTCTAATATCAAGTATCTGGATACATCATCTTATCTGTCATCTATCTAAATCCTACAGGAATATAAAACTTAACTAAGAATAGCTATTGTTTATTTCTGCATTAGACTTTTGCACAGTATATAAGTAAGTTTTTTTTTTAATTGATGGAAACTAATTCTCTTCTGTTAGTAACTCAGGACCAAATAACTTGAATGTTCTAAGCTCATATTTATGTTTCCCCATCTTTGCCAAATTTATCAAATTATTTCCATGTGAAATGAAAAAGACTTTACTAGCCTCCAGAACATTTTTATTTGAAGTAAATAACTATGAAAGAATTTACTTTTCTAGCTAGTTTTTTCCTGACCAGTTTTTAAATTACAAGAACTTGTAATTTATGAAACAGAATAGTATACGCATATTCAGATTCTAATGTGAGATTTTTATGAATGAATTTGGGGACAATTTGATTTCAGAAATAGAATTATTAAAATCTCAGTATTATGAGAAAACTATTATTTATAGAGTATAGTTCTACACATTATAACATTTTGTGTTTCACATATAAATATCTGGGTACATGCACCATCTGAGTGTATAAAATTAAACTACCTGAACACCTTTAAAAAATTAGAGTTAAACATAAAAATGTCTATAAAAAGAAATTCATTAGAGATTTCAAAATATCCATAAGTGCTAAATAAGGTTTCCAGAAATCAGTGATTACGCTGAAACGTGTCACAGGGGGAGCTGTTAACAAGTGTTACTTTGCCAATGGTAGGAAGGGTGCCAACCTTTAATTGGCTTTAAAGTTGGTGTTCTATCAATGGTGTATTGTAAAGGCAATAATGCTCACATTTATGATTTAAGCCCCAAAATGGGAACTCTGGATTCGACTAAGTATGGCAGTATGCCCTAGACTTTCTAATTAAAAAATATTCAAATGCCCACCTCCTACATTTGACAAGGTTGTACATTATCACGGTTTTATTTAAAACAACAGCAACAACAAAATATGTTGGTCTGCACTTGACCACAGGCAGTGGCCAGGCAAATCCTTTCTTGCCGCTGTGTGTTAACTTTTGTCCTGAGGAAACAGGCTGCTTGAGAAGACAGAATTCTAGTGACAGAAGCCAAGTCTGTCATGATACCATCGTTTAGATTCTGCAAGGAGGGAGTGTGTCTTCATTAGTAAATGCAAATAAGAGATTATACCTTTAATAAGCAAAGCTAACAATGTTCTGCCCCTTGTTTTCTGGATTTCTGTTACTAAGACCCTAATCCTGGAGGCAATGCGAGAGAGCTCTTAAATAACATTTATGAACAAACACAGTTAACTTTCAGTCAGGCTATTCGCAGAGAAAATCCCCACAGAAAACTCAGTGTCACACTATGATAGAAAATTCAGTTTCACAACGCATGTGATGCTTCAGGGAGTGTGAAAAAGATCTATGGAAGACTTCTGAGGCAATTCTCGGTAGTACTTAGCTTTCAGCGTTCATCTGATTAATTTAGCCATTTTATCCTGCTGATTGAACAGCTATGTGGATTGGAGATAGTTTACAACTTTTCTGAGTCGAGCAGGTTACAATTTCCTGAGACAACCTTTCTATACAGGCTGTATTTTCCACTCTCTGCTCTCTTTCCTGTCCTGTGGGACTTTTGTACTCTCCCTATTTTCATGACCCACAAAAAACACACAGGACATAGTTAGTAACCATAGCTACAAGGCCCTTGTGGGAGACACCACGGGACCTTCCCGAGGTCATTCCAGCAGTCATTCCATCCATGTCCCACAGCAGAGGCACAAAATGACAAGTACCTCCATGCTGGCTGTGTCCCTGTGATACTACCTTTGCCCTCAATATAAGGGGAGGTCTTCTTGGAATTTCATGAAAAGAAGAAAAGAAAATTTCTCCCCACTCATCATTGCCAGGTTTTCTGTTTTTAATGTGACTGTAAAAATGTGATGCCAACTCCCAGGAGGTCATTTTGTGACAGTGAAGTTATAAAGGTCAAAAAACTTCAGAAAAGACAACCGAACACCTTCTGTTTTGTTCCATGCATGATCAAAATAAACTTTTTAGACGTACTTGTCATCTGACTCTTTTTTACTTGAACCCAAAATCATCTTAACTAATATGTATCCCCAAATCAACAGTTTCCTTAAATAGAGTAACTCTGGGACGATTCAGATTGCTTTCAGACAGTTCGTGTAGTTATTGGCCATTTCTCAACTCACTTGCTTTGCTGCTAATAAAACAGGCACAGTGGAGGACACTTTTAGTCCAAAAGCTACACTTGAAGCTGAGAAAGGAGAATCCCAAATTCAAGGCCAGTGTGGGTAATGCAATAAGACTCTGTCTCAATTTTTTAAAAAACAAAACATAGAATCAATAAAAATAAAAAATAGTAATTTTTAAAAATCACTCCAAGGCCCACAAGCTGGATATGGTGGCATACAACTATAATTCCTGCACAGTGGGAGGCTGAGGCAGGGAAATCGCAAGATAGAGCCCAGCTTAGGCAACTTAGTGACTTAGTGAGACTCTGTATCAAAATAAAAAATTAGGGGCCAGGGAGATGGCTCAGTAGAGTAAGTGCTTGTCTGGAAAGCACAAGGGCCTGAGTTCAATCCCCAGTTCCAGAAAAAAAAATGCAAAATAAAAAATAAAATAAAGTTAGGGATGTAGCTTAATAAAGAGGACCTGAGTTCAGTCCCCAGTACTGATACAAAAAGGAGAATTAGAGTTGTAATAGAACATCCCTACATTCCACTACCAACACCACACACAGAAAAAATTCTCAATAAAAGGAATGTACGTAATCTGTCAAGATTTAACTACAGTCTGTGCAGAATAAGAATCTGAAAATGTTTTCTTTCATCCCAGTAACACTAATGCAACATTTCCCCTGATAATTCTGTCAACATAAGGAAGAATGTTTGTTAACAAAAAATATCTTTCCCAGAAAAGATTAATATTTTAAAAACTTTTGTTATAAATTGGATTATGGAACATAAAATATGAAAAGAAAAGAGTCACAGAGACAAAAATAGCACTAGGAATTTTAAAAGATAAAAGGATCTTCAGCATTTTGTTCTTGCAATTCACACTTATATAATCACAGTCTATAGAAATGAAAGGGCTGGGGCTTTAGCTCAGTGGCCCAGTGCTTGTGTGGCAAGCATGTATGTAGGCTGGATATGTGGCTGAGTTGTAAAGAACTTGGTTAGTGTGTGTGAGATACAAGTCTTATCACTGTAAAAAGAAATAGCAATTAAGACTATGGTTTGAGATTATTTCAGGAACATTAGCAAAATCTTTAAATCTACAGGGACCAGGGAGATGGCTAAGTGGAATAAGCATCTCCTTGGCAAGCGCAAGGGCATGAGTTCAATCCCTGGTTCCCCCAAACTACACACACACACACACACACACACACACACACATACAGGAAAAATGTTAAAAATCTACTATTTCAGGCCAAGGAGATAGTTCAGTGGCTTAAGTGCTTGCCTGGCCAATGCAAGGTCCTGAGTTCAATCTCCCTGGTACCAAAAACAACATGCTGTGCTGCACCACCCCAAAACCAAGCCGGCGACCTGGTCCATGCGTGATGTGCACACTTATAATCCCAGCGCTGTGGAGGCTGCTTAGTGAGACCCTGTCACTCTGTATCAAATATGTAAATTTAAAAAAACTACTATCTCTTATTATAAACATTACAATTATTTTTAGTCAGAAGGATAAAATGTAGTAAGTATATCAATCATGTTTGGGAATTTTACTTCAGAGTCAAATCTGTCTATTTAAAGTCTCTCACTGAAAGACTTGGAACTCTCCCTTCATAGGTCATTGTATAATATGGAGACAATATTATTGACAATATCGGAATCTCCCCTGTGTGCTTGGAAATTTTTCCATCATGTGCTCTTGAGATTAAACCCAAACAATCAACAAACTTATACCATTTGGAAACAGGCGTAGTTTCTGGCGACAGAGACTCAAGTATAGTGCTTAAACACATTGTTTACTCTGCCTTCTAAAGTAAATATGATATGGCAGTTTACAGCTGGTACTGCAATGTCATCAGAGATCCAACCACTGCTATTCCTGATGGATGTCTGCCTTCCTTTTTCCAGCCTTCATGTCCACATTACAACAGAAAGCAGAAGTAAGAGAGGATGGCTGGGCAAGGAACATAGCCAGCTATTTGCTCCTACTTATGGAGACCTTCAGAGATCCCCACCTAAGACTATCTGCTTATATGCTGTTGGCCAGAACTTTGACAAATGGCCATATCTAGCTACAAGAGAAGATGGGTAACAAAGATCTTTAATTGGGCACATTGCTATCTCAAATTAAATCAGGGTCCTATAGTTGGCAGAGAGAGAAGCAGGAAAGGAGGTATACAACTAGTGATTTCTGCCACATTCTGCTACTTCCTTGATCCAGTCTCTAAACCCTCTTCTCTCTGTACATAGGATCTACTCACCCTTTGCAAGGGGCATCCCTTGTTATTGTAGTCACCAAACTTTCAGGACCTTTACATGCAGGGCCCATCATTATGTGTGGAAGTGGCCTCAGAAATTAAAAGAAGGGCCGGGGAGATGGCTCAGATGAATAAGCACTTCCCTGGCAAGCACAAGGGCCTGAGTTCAATCCTGGGTTCTGAAAAAAAAAAAAAAAACAGAAAAAAGAAATTAAAAGATAGTTATCTGAGGGTTCAGTACAATTAAACAACTTTTCAAATAGAGGAGAATGTGGGCCAGGGAGATGCTTCAGTGGAATAAGTGCTTCCCCAGTAAGCACAAGGGCCTGAGTTTGATCCCTGGTTCCGCAACAACAACAACAAAAAAACAAAGAGTAGAATGTGAAATATAAAGCAGTGGGCCAGGGAGATGGCTCAGTGGAATAAGTGCTCCCCTTGCAAGTACAAAGGCTTAAGTTCAATTCCTGGTTCCAAAGAAAAGAAAGAAATATAGAGCAGTAAAGAATCTTTATTTGTACTGGCTTCTTTCTTTTAAGAAATGTACCTTGTCTAGGTAAGATGTTAATGTAGGGGGAAGTTGGGTGAAGGACATGGGAACTCTTATTGACAAAATTCACATAAGGTAAAATTCTTAGGTGGTACACACATATTGTCCCAACTACGTGGGAGGTTGAGGCAGCAGGATGATCATCTGAGCCCAGAAGTTTGAGACGAACCTGGACAGCACATAGTGATCCTGACTCTCTAAAAAATTAACTTAAATTGTACAGTTCAATAATTCATAGCGCTCAGTCTTGCGCATCATAGTTCCTCTCTAATTTCATAACATTTTCATCATCCTAAAACAAAACCCTGTACCCACCCATTTCCACTGTGCCCTCTCTTTGGTGACTGCCTGTCCACCTTCTGATTCCATGGATTTTTCTGTGCCGGCTATTTCCTACAGGTAGTTTAATCCCTAGTAGCAGAAAAAAAAAAAAAAAAGGAAAAAGATTTCCTACAGGTGAACTCATGCAGTATGTTAGAATTTGGATCTTGTATTTCCCATGAAGGCTTGTGTGTTGAATGAAGATTTGCCCACCTACCCGTGGTGCCACTGAGAAGTAGTAGCACCCTTAGGAGGAGCGGTGCAGTGGAAGAAAGTCAGGTCACTGGAGGGGGTAGGGAGTCCAGCTCCTTCCTGTCTCTTTTTCTTTCTAGGTGTTATGGTTTGTGTCCAATTGTCTCCCCAAAGCCTGATGTAGTCAGGTGCATGGACTTCTAGAGTTTGAGATTAACTCATGATCCACTGGGATCATAGCTCTAAGTATTGCTGGGATCATGGGTGTGAGTGCTACACTCATCCTGGGGCAGAGAGCCTGAATGTAACATAAGAGAGACAGAGAGACAGACTTGCTCTCTGTTGCCATTGCTGCTGCTCCTCCCTTTGCTCTGTGCTCTATGCCACCTCCAGGAAAGGTTGCCGTCTGCCACGTGCCGCTATGCTTGGAGCCAGCTGAGTGTGGACTGAAACCTCCAGTAACCGTGAGCTAAATAAACCTTTCCTTCCTTCATTTTGAGTGTCATGCAGTTTGCCCCAGCAATAAGAGAAGAGTAACTGAGACGCTGGGCTACCATGAGATAGCCAGCTTCCTCTTGCAGGGCACTCCCCTACCTCGCAATGAGACTGAAAACTATGAGTCAACAGGACATTGGCTGAAACTACGATGGAAAATACATACTATGGCTGAGAAGGAAGTTAACCGCAATGTATTCAGTAAAGCTTTGCTTGATATTTTATGAGTAATAATGTGATTTCTAGGAAACATTGTTTCACTCAGCAGCACAGTGCCTGCCTGGCAAGTGCAAAGTCCTGAGTTCAATTCCCAATACCAAATAAAGCCCCATTATTTAGTACCTATTCTATGGCCAGGACCAAGGTAAACACTGGACATACAAAAATGTCTACAAGTGACTTGCTCTTAAGGAAAGGTGAAGAGAGTGGGCAAATAAAAACACAAGAATAGTACTCTGAGGAAATAGCTCAGCAGCACACGCACCAGCCTCACAAATGCAAGGTCCTGAGTTCAATTCCCAGTACCAAAAAAAAAAGCAAGAATGAAACCATAATAGAGGAAACTCGGGGGACGCTTGGGGCAAAGCTCCCAGTGCACTGAGGATGGGACCAGTAATGTGCTGGAGGTTGAAGTAAGGGAAGAATCAGGGAAGACTCATGATGCTTCTTACATGGCTTCCTGGTTGGGTGTAATAGCTTGCCTGCAATCCCAGTACTGTGGGAGGCTCAGGCACGAGGATCACAAGTTCAGCCCAGCCCGCACAACTTAGTGATTAGCTAAGACCCAGCATCAAAATTAAAAACTAAAAAGATTGAGGATTAGTTTAGTGCAAAGGCCCAGAGTTCAATCTCTAGTATGATCAGAATGAAAAAAATCAAAAAAGAAAAGATAAGAAGCATTCCTAAAGCAAGAATAGAGAGTAGATGTGTGCTAAGGAAGTAGGAAGAAGCCAAGAAAAAGAAATGATTAAACTCTACTTGAAGATCACTAGGAGAAGCTGTTGGGTTCATCATATCTTGTTACATAGAATAAAATCATATTATTTAGCAGTTTCAGATCTTCCTTTTGGGTCCGTTGGTCTCCTCCAATATCTAGGCCCCCGCAACACAATCTCTAAGCTTCTTGCTCTGGCTCCAACAAGGCAGGCCCCTCACCTTTCATAGTGCAAATGGAGGAGCTTGTTTCATCTATAAATTCTACATGGGTATATTGTCCCTGTGAGCCCATCCTGGCCAGCACCTTGGTGACCCTGGCAATTTTTTTTTTTTTTTTTTTTTTTTTTTTTTGCAGAACCAGGGACTGAATTCAGGCCCTTGTGCTTGCCAGGCAAGCACTTATTCTACTGAGCCATCTCCCTGGTCCCAACTGGCAATTTAAATGGTTGCATAATGGCTCCAAAATGACAGCAGTGTAGTGGTGAGGTGACTCCAAAGTTGGGTTTATTAGATACACTAAACAGGACAGTGCAAATACAGTGGTGTCTCAACAGGAAGTTAAGAGGAAGTTCTTAATTTAATTTTTTTTAAGAGAAAGTTCTTTAGATAGAGGCTATAGTTATATATCATGCTTTAGGTGGTAGTTAGCATACTGGTTGGAATATGTAAATGAGATGGGCTATTTGAAGAGTCAGGGACCCTATGTCTGGAAAACACATGTATTAAGTATATGTCAAATTATAGTTAAAATATTTACCTATGGTCTTAACCAGAAGATGCAAATCTGATGGAGGTAAAGTTGATTTGATTGTAGACACTGTGTGTGTGTGACAGACAGTGGTTTTGTGAGTAATGCTGAATTTTCCAAGCTGCATTCTGTTTCATTTCTAGGATCTATTTGTGCAAATGTATAAAGGCAGGAAAGGACATGGCCCAAGTTATAAGCATTTCATAAAAATTATTACTAACTCTTCTTGAGGAGTTTCTTCACATCAAAAGAAATTGTCAACAAAGTGAACAGACAACCCACAAATTTTGAAAAAATCCTAACTAATAAGCAATCAGACAAAGGTCTGCTGTCTAGAATATATAAAGAACTAAGGTATAACAGGGCCCTCAAATTTAAAGACCCAATTCAGAAATGGGCATCTGAGATGAATACACACTTCTCAGAGGACGAAATTAAAGAAGCGAATAAATATGTGAAAAAATGCTCCACATCGCTAGCCATCTGTGAAATGCAAATAAAAACAATACTGAGATACCATCTCACTCCAGAAAGAATGGCTATCATAAGGAAATCAAATGGCTCTCAAAAGGAGAGGTTATGGGGAAAAGGAACACTTCTCCACTGCTGGTGGGAATGTAGACTGGTACAACCATTCTGGAGATCAGTGTGGAGACTCCTCAAAAGAGTAAGACTGGAAATCCCATTCAAGCCAGCTATCCCCCTACTGGGAATTTTCCCAGAGGAACTGAAAACATTATATCATAGTGATACATGTGTACCTATGTTTATAGCAGCACAATTTGCGATAGCAAAATCTTGAAAACAACCAAGATGTCCGTCACATGAGGAATGGTTGAAAAGGTTGTGGTATTTCTATATAATGGAGTATTACTCAGCTATAAAGAATGATAAACTTGAAGCATTTATATTGAAGTGGATGCCACTTGAACATATACTCGTAAGTGAAATAAACCAGACACACATGTGCAAATATCATATAATCTTCCTAGTACAAGAAGTCAAAAGAAGAAATACAAATGGAAACATACAACAACTAAAGACAATTGAGTCAGATAGTTAGGACAAACTGAATGGCATATGCTGCAGGGTACTTAGCAGCTTTTCTTCTGGATGGTTAACAACCTAAGTTCACAGATCAGAACTGGAGAAATAGAAGAGCCCCAAGGCCAGTCAACATTTTGGCCCTAGCCTTTCAAGGTCAGCGAAGACTCAGGGCATAAGAGAACCTGTGCTGTAACATCATGAAACTCAGTTGTGCCCCAAATTTTCTGATCAAGGAGATTATGGAGCCACAGAGGAAAGAGATTGGTGGTGCATAGTGTGCTTGGGGAGAGTCACATGGAGAGAAAACTTTCTCTCAGGCTCTCATAGAGAGCAAACTGCTCAAGCATTGACCGTGACCCATCCACATGGATGACACAGACAAAGGATCTATAGAGTAAGGTACAGGATTACAAAGTAAACCCTGAAGGGACTTCACTGACCTCATCAAAAACAAAAGCTATATCTTTTGGTATATAGGTCTTGATCTATCTTGGTCTTAACCATCCAGCAGAAAAGTATAAAATGAGGTATATAACATGGGGCCATGATAATAGGTTGGGCTGTAGATGGCTATAGTCAACAACTTCTTCAGATAACTCACTATTATTGTGGAATGCTGCAATGTATTGGACTGTGTCACTGAGTTCAGGCACCTAAATTGGTTTAATGACAATGGAGTGCTCATCTTTGACAGGTCTAGACAAAAAAAAAATGGGGGGATACAAAGGAAGAATCATGATGTGTGTGTATAAACAGCACAGTTAGGATAAATATGCCAGGCTTTTGCATAATTCTATGGGAAGCAAGATTTGCACTAATAGTGGTTGGACAAGATATTATGTCGGCTTCTAGTACTATGGACAGACACTGGGAGATGGCAAGGTAGAGGGTGTTAATTGTTGAATCTATGATATAAATCAGCTGTAGAGAAATAAGACAGGTATATAGCTGCACTCTCTTCATTCACTGATTAGAGACATCTGCTATAATAATGCCTGTAAGTATAATATCATGTATGCACCTTGTACGACACTGAAACATTATGAAAACATTTTGCAATGTATTAATTTGTCGAATCTGTCCTGTTAATTTGTCTTGAAACTGTCTCATTGCTATTTGTTCATCAATAAAAATAAAAATAATAAAAAATAATCACTGAGGTTGGATGTTACCCCAGGCCAGCACAGTGACATATCACAGATGTTTTTCTATTCCTGTGGTTAGCAGGTGTGTAGGACGGACTACGTGGGCTGCAGGTCCAGCCACAGTTTCAGTTCTGTGGGAAGAAGGTAACAAACCTGTGAGTTGTCAAAGCTGGAGAAGGGGTCCAAAGGGGTTCCAATGCAGGGAAAGTCTGAGACGAAGATCGAGAACACAGAAAAAAATGAACAAAGGATAGTTGATTATGCTGAACAAGCAGGATTCATAGGGGGCTGGGGAGATAGCGCAGTAGAATAAGCACTTGCCTGGCCTGAGTTCAATCCCCAGTTCCACCAAAAACAACAACAACAACAAAAGTCATAAACCAAATAACATTATATCAAGTGCAACTATGTACATAATGCAGCAGCCCCCAACAAGCGTTCCATATATGGGGGCTGCACACTCACAAACTATTAATTTGCTAAGAATTCGCCTCCTATCACATTGGGGATTAGGATTTCCATGTATGAATTTAATGGGGGACACAAACATCCAGTTCATTGCACATAGAAAACTGGGGTTCATTGTTGTTTGGTTTTCTTTGCAGTATTAGGGACTGAATCCAGGACCTTGCAGAGGCTAGACCAGGGCTGTGACACTGAGCTGCACCCTTACCCTGCAAACAGTTTTTGAGAATTTGCCATATGTAGACACAAATGTGAACACTTCATAACTCAATGAAATTAGTGCTTTATAAATGAGAAAAAAAAGAAGGTTCACAGAAGTCACATTCCTTTTATAAGATCAAGTCTGTCAGACTTCGAAGCCTAAAAACTATACTATTTCTTTATTTGTGGGTACATCAACTATTATCCTTCAGCCACTCTCTAGGCATGGAAACACAGAGGGATTTGGACAGAAAATCTGTGGATGGCCTGAAATAGCATTTCACTGGACAGGAGCTACAGGGAGCCTGAGTTGTATAATTACAGGGTTGAAAACCTGCAGTCTATTAGCATCACTATTCTTAGGAACTCCGTATTTTCTATGCATAGGTCCCTTTGTCTTTAATCAACTTCTTATGGAAAATTCCACTTGCTTTGCTGTGCTGAGAGAAACAATGTTCTTTTGTTCATGATTGAGCCAGAGAGCAACAAAAAATTCTCTGTTAAGCATGGAAGAAAGGATGAGATGGAATGAGGGTAGGGCACAATGGAAGTCAGTCAGAGAACCCTAACAGGCAGAGACATGCATATGCACATTCCTGGGTCCTTTTCAGCCCTGGATGTATTGTGATGAGAGGGAAATGGAAATGTGATGAAAGGGAACAGGGCTGAGGAGAGGAGGTAGTGTCATAAGTGCCTGCCTAGAAAGCACAGGAGAAACTGGGGGTGGTGGCACCTAGCTGTAATTGCAGCATTTTAGAGGTTGAAAATGGGAGGAGCACTACATGTCCAATTTGTGTGGTGAGACCCTGTAGACGAGGTACTAAATAAATAAAGGCTTGCCAAATAGCTCAGAGGATTAAAGTCCCTACAAGCAGGCACAAAGGCCAGGGGTCTGATCCCTGGGCCTGCCCTGCCAGCTCCATCCATGGGGCATACTGAGACAGCAACTGAGACCTGGTGTGGTGACAAGCACCTGTAATCCTAGCTCTTGGGATGCTGTAAACAGGCAGATCACTACAAGTCTGATCTAGGGGCTGGGGAGATGGCTCAATGGAATAAGTGTTTCCCTGGTAAGTATAAGAGCCTGAGTCTAATCCCCAGTTTAGAAAAAAAAAAAAAAACAAAAAAAAACCAAACTACAAGTCTGATCTAGAAGTGAGACCCTGAACACCCTGTAGACCCTTCCCTAAAAATACAAAATAAATAAATAAAATTTATTTTTTTAAAAAGCACAAGGTCCTGAGTTTGATTCTTGGTAAAATAAATACACAAATAAAAAGGAATGAATTTACTACCTCATCTTGTTGTCTTCTCTTAATTATAGAGGCTCTCTGGGAAAACCTACACAGGTGCTTTGGCTGCCCCCCATTTCCACTCTGGTTTTTCTACTAGAGATAAGCCAGCCTGCTATCTTTCAAAATCCTCCAAGCTGGGGCTGGGGAGACAGCTTGATGGTCTAAGCACCTGCCTGGTGAGTGCAAGGACCAGGGTTTGAGTCCGTTTCGCATGCCATGCCTGCCCTACGCCTTGCAGGCCACCAAAACTGGGCATGGTGGTCCGCGCCCATAATCCCAGCACTGGGGAGGCTGAGACGGGTGGATCACTATGAATCCAAGCTGCACAGCAGATCCTGTACCGTATAAATAAATAAATAAAAGTTTACAATATCCCAAGTTTCCCTCCTTTCCCGCATAGAGCCAGCTGCCCCTTGATCTTGGGTCTTCTTACCTTCTCAGCAACCCACTTGGGTAGTGTACCCCTACATTGCTTCAAGCCTGTCTAATTTCCCAGTGTATACTGGGGCAAAAAGAGCCTCTCATATCCTTGCCATGCCCAACAATCATTTGATCAATTACACATGAGAAAACACACAATTATTTTCAGATGGATCCTTCTGGGCTTTACTAGCTAACCCTAAAATAGTGTCATCTCCAGGATCCTCAGGTGCTCTATTAGGGTTAGGGTTAGGGCTGGGTTAGGGTTAGGCAAAGGAGCAGCTTGCTATTTGCACTCTCTTGTACCACTCCTCAGTTCCTTTTCCCTTGGCTTGGAATGGTACAGAGGATAAGCCAACAATTTCAGGGCATGATTTTAACTTCAACCAGGGAATGACTCTCCACTTCTTGCACTCTCCTCTAATTACCAATTTGCCAGTGTTCTCCTCAATTAGTTTGGGTTATGGGCAAGAAGGGAAGATCCATAGCCAGGCGTGGTGGTGCATGCCTGTAATCCCAGCACTCAGGAAGCTGAGGCAGGAGTATTGTTGTGAGTTCAAGACCAGCCTGAGCTACAAAGTGAGCTTAAGGCCAGCCTGAGCTGCATAGTGAGACCCTGTCTCAAAAAGACAAAAAAAAAAAAAAGGAAGATCCCAGAAATGCACACACATACACACACACACACACACACACACACACACGCACACACACATAATCAAGGGAGAGAATGCATAACCCTGATGCTTCTATTGGAATTATGATCTTTCCAGTTGTTGGTGATGGGAGTGCTCACAGAAGTAAAAAATCTAGCTTTGTTTTTAACAAGTACCTGTAGCACACATCTTAAAACTTTCTAGAGAGTTGGTGATGGTGTTGCAGGCAGCAGAGTTAGGTAGAAATATTTTTAGGCAGTCAGGTAGGGTCAGGCCCTCGAAAGAAATAATACAGGAAACAAGAGGTCTGCAACTCTGGGAGGGATGGAGGCTCCTGCTGTGAACCAGACCTAAAGGCCAAACAAATGCTAAAAGAGTAACACCAGGGATTGATATTCTAAATAGGTAGCAATCACCTGAAAAGACCCCAGTGAGTCACTAGCCCAACCCCAGGGAAAGAGACCCTGTCTGGTATTCATGCCCGCTTGCTTACTACAGGACTGCTTCCCCATTTGGTCCTGGGCCTAATCAACTTTCTCTGAGCAATGGTGCTTGTAATCCCATTGGTTGACCATAGTTTTGTCCCACCCCACCTCCACCTAAGCGAGACACCTTCTCTACCTTAGTCCCGCATGGTTTTGCCCTATAAAAGTCACTAAACAGCTTCCCCAGGCAACCTGTTCCGGTACCCCTTCTGTCCCTCTCTAACAGAAGCTTTTCTATCCAGTGAAGTTTTATCCTCAACCTCCATTTGTTCCTAAAATTCATTCTTTGATTTTAGAGAGCACAAACTCATCCAGGTCAGGTTGGGAGTTTTACTTCCCTGTATCAATGGGACATACAAGCACGTATTTTTCTCAGTTTTTGCCCAACAGTTCAGAGGGGTGGGGTATTGACTGCTGGTAGTCAACTTATAACACCCAGCAGAACAGAACCAGCGTAGTGCTGGGTGTAGTGCAAGCCTCGCTTGAAGTTTGTTGCCAGCAGCATAAGAGGCAAAACTGGAGTAGAGAAGAAGCTGTTTGGAAGCTGTTAAGGAGCTGTTGGTTTTCCTGGGGCTGTTGTTGGTTTTCTTGGAGTGACATAGGAAAGTGAAACTGCCGACCTGACCTGGACTCATGCAGGACATTAATGTGGGATCCAGTTTCCTAGCTGGATGTTTTGGTATTTAGGATGTGGACAGATTTCCTGTATTCTCTTTGTATATGATTCTTTGGGTGACTATTATGAAACAATGTTACAAAATATATATTCTATATTGCATTGTTCTTACAAAACTCCAAACTACAACCTCTACCCACAGAATTCATTGTAGCTATTATTTCTATATCAGGGATCGAACTCAAGACCTTATGCTACCAGGCAGGTTATGCCACTGAGCTATCTTCCTGGTGCCATTATTGTTTCACAGTCTTTAATTTGAAATCCAGAGGATCAACCGTATTCTAGAATTCAGGAGGGTTTGGATTTTAGAATAGTAATTCCATATATTATGTAGCATCCCTCTGGAAATCTGAAGTAAAACCCTCTATTTAAGTACACTCATTTTTCAGGAGTAAAACATAGAAATTGTCATAGTGAGTGATCTAAACAGCCTACTGTCCATGGAGGTGATGATTCACCACCAAATGAATTCAGATAGCAAAGGAATTGTGAACAAATTATCAATTTTCAGAGCCTGTTAGATTCCAAATAAAAAAATTGTTGTGACTTTGTTGTTGTTGTGATTGTGTGTGTGTGTGTGTGTGTGTGTGTGTGTGTGTGTGTGTGTGTGTGTGTGATGGGTTTCACAATGTGTTCAGGCTGGCCTAGAACTCACATCAATACTCCTGCCTCATGTTTTTTTTTTTTTTTTTTTTTTTTTTGTGGTACTGGGATTGAACTCAGGACCTACGCTTGCCAGGCAAACACTCATTCTATTGAGCTATCTCCCCGGCCCCATTCTCATGTATTATGATTGCAGGTCTTAGTTACCAAAATCCAACAAACAACATCACTAGACTATTGCAATCAATCCTCACTGCCAGTTTCCATCAATGCATCATTGATCTGGCCCTTAGAAGATAAACTGTGCTTCATTGGAACCATTCATGTTTTCCCCAGCCAGCCTAAAACAATGCCCTTTCTAAGCACATACTCAATTCAATTGTTCTACCACTCTGGCAAAAGTAGTTGGTGTCTACAAACAAGACAAAGCCTTTTGGGTGACAGCAATAGTGTAGCGATTTGTTGAATAGTTCTCCTCTGGCTAAAAACTTTACACATAACTCTGAAACATGCCTGAATTATAATCAGAGAAGGTCAGACACAAGGCTGAGTTCACTGGGAATTTTGCCCACTTTAAACAGTAGAGAGTGGACTAGTTAGTCATTAGCCTGTGAAAAGTTTTCATTCTGACTACTGTCAGGTGATTATATATGCCAGGAGCACTGGCCAAACTCCAGTTAATCAAGGGTTCCTTCTGCTTTTGAATATCTGCTCTTTTTTCTTTTTAGTTTTTTTAAAAAGGGTAGAATAAGGACTATAAATTTAATCTTCATAGTCCCCAGATTACTTGCAATTATTATTTAACTTGGAATATTTACTACCAATTAGTTGACTCATTTAAAATAATGTACTGTAGAAAGCTCCATGTAATGCTAAAAATATTTTTAATATGAACTTATTAGAGCTATAAGAGAGATATTTTTAGCACAATTTAGAGTGCCCTAGAGCTCTGGAATTAAAAGAGTATGCTCTTTACTTTCATGAGGTTGACATGAAATATAATTCTCAAGAATACATGGGTAAGGGCCAGGGGTTTATCTCAGTGGCACAGTGCTTGCCTGGCAAGCACAAGGGCATGAGTTCAATCCCTGGTTCCGCAAAAAAGAAAAGACTACATGAGTGATAAGCACTTAATTCAGAATACTATCTGTTGTTTTATTTTATTTAACTTTAAGCCCAATAAAAGGAACATGCATACTTAATTAGCCTTTATATTTTTAGGCTATCTGAAATATTTAATGAGAAATTAATATGTACACATGATTTCCATGAATTTATCTTCACTAAGGCAAGTGAAGCTCAAAATACATACTTATTACATCACATATATATTTTTTTTTTTAATTTTTTTGCAGAACCAGGGATTGAACTCAGACTATTGTGCTTGCCAGGGAAGTGCTTATTCAACTGAGCCATCTCCCTCCCCACATATCTTTTTTAAAATTGTGTATCTCCACCAGTAAGATAGCTCAGCAGACCAAGCACCTGCTTTGGCAAACACAGGGACCAGGGTTCAATTCCTGGTTCTGAATGCCAACCTGGCCCTTCCCCCACGGCGTGCAGAGTCAGCCACGGAGATTGGGTGTTGTGGTGCATGCCTGCCTGTAATCCCAGCGCTGGGAAGGCAGAAAACAGGAGGATCACTACAAGTCCGAGCTGCGTAGTGAGACCCTGTACCAAATACACAAAATGAAAAAATGTGAAAATTGTATATCTTGCTAACAACTATTTCTAATCTTCCATGCTTACATGAAATCCTTGTAATCGCTCTCTCTCTCTCTTTTTTTTTTTTTTTTTTTTTTGCAGAACCAGGGATTGAACTCAGGCCCTTGCACTTGCCAGGGCCTCTCTGGTGTTTCTTGATCGCTGCTCAGAATGCTTTTCTCTTTCTTTTTTTTCAGTTTTCTTTGTAGTAATGGGGATTTAACTTCAACCCTTGCACAGGGTAGGCAAGCACTCTACTATAGTTCTACATTCCTGGTTCAGAATGCTTCATAAAAATTAAGCTGGGAGTGGTGGCGCATGCCTGTAATCCCAGCACTTGGGAGGCTGAGGCAGGAGGATTGTTGTGAGTTCGAGACCAGCCTGAGCTACAAAGTGAGCTTAAGGCCAGCCTGAGCTGCATAGTGAGACCCTGTCTCAAAAAGACACACACACACACACACACACACACAACTAGTATCCCTGGCAAGGGTCTGAGTTCAATCCCTGGTTCCA
>PVKA01035709.1:0-22400 GCA_004027165.1 Ctenomys sociabilis
ATATATATATATAATTTGAATTTTTGGAAACTTTAACTGTGCTGTCAACTTTGGAAAAAGTTATCCCAGTTTACCGTGTTGAGTTGGCATTGTACAGAAATTAACAGCCATATTGGTCAAGAAACGTTAAAACTTAATTTTTTTCCCCATTTGTACAGGGGTAATGCACTGTATTAAATATGTAAGGTCTTATCTACGTGGGTTTGATTACAGAAACTAATAAAGTATTCTCTAAATAATAAAAAAAAAAAAAAGAAAAACATTAGCTCTGAGAAAAGAAAATTCCTAGCAAAACCTCCAATACAAACTTCATAGTAAACTGTGCTGGAAATGGGGTCCAGAGGCACAGGCTGGTATTTCGTTTTCCCCCTCCTTGGAGCCCATCTGGACCTTGGATGCCTGTAAGAACTGGGCTTTTTAATTCAGGTGATGCCCAGATAGTTTCAGGCAGCATTGTTGAGGTCATTTATAATCTCAGCCACATAGAAGATTTCAGGTCTCATTGTCCATTCAAAGGAAGTTGTGAGCACATAAGTTCAGTCTAGGAGAATGGAAGGAGGAAATGCTCTTCTTACCTTCATGATTCAGTTGGTGAAAGAGAGTGAATTGGAGGCTGAATCATTTATTACATGATGACTTAAATTATTTTGGAGTGCCATGAAAAAATTACACATATTTATGGAGTATAGTTTGATATTTTGATGTATTTATATGTATATATCTTGTACTGATCCAGACAGGCTAAATAGCAATCCCATTTCCTTATTATTTATTTATATTTGAAGACTTCAAGGTCCTTTGTCTAGCTCTTCATGCACTATATGAAAGGTTATTATGAACTGGATTCAGTTCACTGTCACAGAACCTGCATTTATTTATGTTATGTGACCATGTTTTGGTTGCTGTTATCCAAACTCTCTGCATCCGAGTCCTTAATAATCATTGTTCTCACTTTGATGTCTTTAGTTGCTACATAGGAAAAAGAATATATGGCATTTATCTTCCTGTCTGGATTATTTCACCAAACATGACGTCTCCCAGTTTGATCCATTTTGTTGCTGATAGGATTTCATTTTTTAAATTTTTTAATTTTTTCAGCTGGATACTATTACATTTTGTATATGCACTGCTTTTTCTTTTTCCAGTCACTTCTCAATGGTTAACTACTTAGATTGTTTCTTTATCTGGATTATTGTTATCATTGCCACAATAAATTAGGTGTGCAGGAATCTCCTTGGTATGTTGATTTCCTTTCTTTCTCATTTCTTTCCCTTTTTTGTGGTAATGGGGATTAAACTCAGGACTTTGTGCTTGCCAGGCAGACACTTATACCAGTAAACTATCTCTCTGGTGCACAATGAAGTATGATTTCCCTTTCTTCTCTCTCTCTCTCTCTCTCTCTCTCTCTCTCTCTCTCTCTCTCTCTCTCTTTCTTTCTTTCTTTCCTTCTCTATGTACTGGGATTGAACTCCAGATCTTGCACTTGCCAGGCAGGCACTTATGCTGCTAAGCTATTTCTCTGGCTCACATTAAAGTATGATTTCTTTTTCTTTCTTTTTTTTTTATGGTACCCAGGATCAAACTCCAGTCCTTGTGCTTGCCAAACAGGTGCTTATGCCACTGAGCTCTCTTTCCAGTCCTCTTTCCTTTGATATATCCCCATACGTGGGTTAACTTGATCATATAGTACCTCTGGTCTTAATTTTACTTAGGGACCTTTATGCTGTTCTCCATAATGGCTGTACTAATTTACATCCCCGCTAACAGTGTATAAGTTTTTCTTCATGATCTTGCCATAATTTATTTATTTATTTATTTTTGGCAGAAGCAGGGATTGAACTCAGGCCCTTGTGCTTGCCAGGGAAGCGCTTATTCCACTGAGCCATCTCCCCAGCTCCTTGCCATAATTTATTATATTTTTGTCTTTTGATAATAAACATTCTAAGCAGAGCAAGCAAGATGCTATCATTGTGGTTTGAGTTGCACTTCTCTGGTAACTAATGATTCTGAACATTATGAAATATATTGCTGGCTGCTAACTAGTGACTTCTAACACATTAACCTCACTTGAGGTGAAATGAGAATGGCTCTGGAGTCTCTTCAATTAGCTTAGTTGTTCCTCTATTTTTTTTTTTTTTTTTTGGCTGCAGTGGGAAAACAGTTATCTCACTTTCTATGGAGATGAGTGACAGGGTGAAAAATGTGGCTGTTCAGAAAGAAAAACTCTCAGGGACATTGAAAATGCCATAACATAAATGCCATACTATGACAGAAGTGTCTTCTATGCAGGAATTGTGCCAGAAATACTCTGGAGCTGCAAAGAAGATACTATTGGATTAATTTGACTGCATCTTCAATTTTTTGTTCTTTCTGACTTTCCTCTGTTTCTCTGCCATTGTTCTTTCCGTGTTTTCTCTTCCCATAATTTCTTTTGCAACTGTTGTAGGAACAGGGGTGGTAGACTTGACCTTGCTCTGTAGGAAGAGTGATGCAGGGTATGGCTGCTCACACACTCAGCAGGAATCTTGAAAATTCATCAGAAACTTGCCAGGAAGGCTTGCTGAGGTGTCCGGGATGTGTCGCTGACTCACCAGGAGGCTGGCCACCGGTAAGAGCACAGAGAAGGGCATCTATCTGCCTTGAGAGGATGGAGGAGCAGGATCCCCACCTACTGGATTCTGGGACCTGGTTCAGCAAAGTCACAGGAAATTAGCAGCAACCCCTACAAGCCTCAGGGTTGACACTGTGATGATCTTAGAACTGGAGGACAGATCCTTTTCATCCTTAATGTTATGTTCTGCTCCTGGAGTGTTATTTCCTCTCCTGGCTTCTGCTACCACCCATGCCTCAAGGTGCCTTGTATCCCCAGCATAGATCTATCTCACAGAGCAAGTGGCTGCTGCTCACACTGATATCTGTTACCAAACCTGCACTATTCAGCTTCATGTATAACCACCATTTCTCCTGTGCTTGGGGTCACAGGTAGGTACGACACAATGACATACATACTAGACAGGTGAACAATGTACAACTTCCTGGTAAGGGGATTCAGACATCATGAAGTCCCAGTTATTTATGCACTTCTTAGAATTCTTTCAGGTAGCACGAAACTTGAATATTGCTTTTTCCCTTGCTTGAATTCTTTACTAGTTGATAAGTGAGACAGAAGAGAAGCAGATGGAGAAGATATCCTTTTATGAATGGTCAAAATTAGGTTGGAGAATGTTCTTTAGTTTAAGGGGAAAACTGGCCATGCTTGTTCTTCCAGATTTGGATTTGGAAGAGCCTATCGAAGGGTGAAACTGTGTCCTGAGCAAGCATTTATTGGGATTCTGCTTCCCACAAGTCCAAGTGGAGATGGGAAGAGAGACCACACTCCCAGTGATTATGGATTTTGGTAGCTGTCACCATCCTATTTAGATATATGGCTAAGTAGAATTGTTCACAGATACAAAACTTAAGATACTCACAGTGAATGGGAATGAAAGTAAAAAAGCAGTATTTAATGGTAATTCTTCCATATAGAATAATATTTGAAGAATGGGATGGTTTTCCATACAGTAATATCTATTCCTCATTTTCTTTCATCTGTCCTTCCTCTCTTAGTTTTATAGTACTATATGAGGATTGTGTTCAAGGAAGAAAACAAATATCTCAGGTGAAGGAAGAATTATTCCAATTTGAGGATTTTTACAAAGGTTTAATAGAAGAGAGAATAGTTTGGGTGGATCTTTAAAGATGGACTGGTAGTCATACATTTATATGCACAAGATAATTAAGGCAATAATCCTGAGAATGTTCAGCAGGTTTTTGAAACTAGCAGTTAATTGGTAGGATTCTCACCCTGACTAACTATGTATGCTGGCACCTGTGAACTAAGCAACTGCACTGAAGATAGCAATGTGTAATAGTAGGGTCATGCTTGGAATGCCTGTCATTCTGATCTTCTAAATATATATTGCTTGTCATGTTATACCAATTACTGCATACTGTCTCTCAAGTAAATGTTTGTTTTTAAAAAAGGATAATGAATGAAAATAAGAGTCAAGAAAAAATGTCCTAGGACTGTCCTGCTACAGTGCTGTATATGGTTAGATTTCTCAGGTTCTGTGTAAAAATATGTAATTGTTTATTCTTATTTTTAAAAATATATTTTCTTTTTTTCTTCACATTCTGTAGGGATTTAAAGTTTAACATATAAATACTTGATGGAAAATATGTGTTTCCTGTTATGTCTAAGATGTTTGATATTAAGATAGTGAGGATAAACTGCCTATGTTTTTTTTTTTTTGACAATTTCTTTATCTTTCTTATTTAAAAAAATATTTCGGTAAAACTACTACAAATTGATGGATGAATGAGTATACAAAATGTGTCACAAGATGATTTAGTTTTGAAAAGGAAGGAAATTCCAAAACCTATCACAATATAGATGAATTTTGAGGATATCATACTGTCAAATAATTTAGTATTAGTACATTCATATAAGGAACCTTGAGGGATCAAATATATAAAAGAAGAATGTAGAATTCTTGTTAGTAGGCATTTGGGGAAAGGAAATGTAAGTTAATAATTACAGAGTTTCAGTTTATAAACTGCCTATGTTATAGGATAATAATATCATTAACCTTCTCTTTTGGAGGGTTAACAACCTAAGTTTGCAGATGAAAAATTAGAGAAAAAGAAGGGCTGCTAGGGCAGCCAACATTTTTTTTTTCCAGAACCAGGGATTGAACTTGCATTAGCCAGGGAAGTGCTTATTCCATTGAGCCATCTCTCTGGCCCCACAGTCAAGGTTTTGGCCCTAGCCTTTGAAAGTCAGTTAGGACTCAGGACATAGGACAACCTGTACTGTAACTTAGTTGAGTCTCAAATTTTCTGATCAAGGAGATTATGGGACCAAAGAGGAAAGTGATCAATGATGCAGAGTATGCCTAAGGAGTCACATGGAGAGAAAACACTGTGTCAGGCTTTCACCAAGAGCAAATTGGTCAAGCAATGGCCGTGACTCATCCACATGGCTGACACTGATAAAGGGTCTACAAAAACTGTGGTACAGGGCTTCACGGTAAATCCTGAGGGGATTTGACTGACCTTGGGGGGTATAAATATTACATTTCTTGTTATATAAGTCTTGCTTTATATAACCACCCAGCAAAAAAGTATCAAAATGAGATATAAAAATTATCAAAATGAGTCATATTAATATGTTGAGCTGTAAAAGGCTTAAGTCAACAACTTCTGACATTGCCAGTCCTACAGATAAGCCTTTAGTATTATGGACTATCGGACTACATTGGATTATTTTGCTGAATTCATGCACCTACAATATCTAAAAGCAATGGAATACCCATGTCTGTCAAAACTAAACAAAAAAAAAGGACATATAAATGAAGGACCATTTTGTATCTGTATATCCAAAAATAGGTAGGATACATATAGAGATACTTTCTCTGAATTCAATGAGAAGATTTCTACTAATTGTGTTTGGATAAGATATCATGTCTGCATCTTGAACTATGAATGTCAAAGACAGCAATATGCTATGTATTAATTATTGAAACTGTCCTACTAATCGGTTTTGAAACTATCTGATTGCTATGTTTATCAATAAAATTAAAAAATAAATAGAAAGATGTCCTGGAAAAGAAAAAGAATTCAAAGGAGGTTGGTAGGTGGAACATGAAGCTGAGCTGTCATTTGGGGAATAGTGAAATATCCACATTATCTTGAATGAAGTACCTGTTGCCAAATTCAATGAAGAGAATCTTCACATTTGGTCCAGTGTGAAGAAAGCTATGTGTTTGGCAGGAAGGGACTTGAAGCCCTTTGGGCATCTCCCAGGCATTATCTTGGCAGGAGCAAGAATATGAATTTTGGGGAAAAAAATCTTCATGCTAAAAAAAGGGACCATCTCTCCATAGATCTGTAGTTCTCAAGTTAGCTGCTATATCTGGTGTCCTTGCTTCTGCTACTCAGGACAAAAGATTTTTATTTTTTTCCCAGATAATTATGTCAGTTCACAGGATTGTGAAGAGAATTTTTAACTGAAAAACCCTCACAGGTACTTACATTTTCTAAAGAAATGGGTAAAGCATCAGAGCAGAAATAGGAATCTTTTGAACCTATAAAGCACAGTTAAGTTTCATCTTTTGGGGTCAAAGGAATGAGAGGCTCTATTTTTTTCTAGAAATGCTTCACAAAAGCCACTTTGTGGCTGAAGTGTTGGATATATCAAACCAAGGACACTTTGCTTTCGAAGGGAAAGTGCTACTGGCAGAGTCTCTTCTTTATTTCAAGACACGAGTGCTTCTGGGGTTGTGAGTGCAGTGTCTGCTCATTTTTATTGAAGATCTCCAATGAGACATGGAAAATAAATGTAACTCCCAACCTACTCAATGTCTGATATGCTGAGACTGTGTTTCCTGAAATGAAAGAATGTTTTCTAAAGAACAGTGGAGGTTAAGAATAGGAAATTTTATTCAAGGAGAGACAGCTCTTGAGAGAGACAGGAGAGGGGCCAAAGGGATTGCCAAATAACCCACGTGTAAAAAAGCAGTTTTATCAAGCAGAATCATGAAGTGGGTAAAGAATCAAGAGGTAGAACAAAACGTGGGGAAATAAATCATGTATCAAGTGTACATGGAAAGAATCAAGACCTGTTTTGAAAGAGATGAGTCACCTGGGTGACTGGTGTCTGTTAGACTTTTTTAGGCCAGGTAACATCAATTATAGCATACTGCTTATCCCTCAGGGAGGCGAGTAGGTCTAGCCATTCCTTCTTTATCTTGAGCTTGGCCTTCAATAGATGCCCCTCCAGCCCCAGCTGTACTGTGTCTTTTTCCTTTCTGTTGGCTCCTTTGGGGGCCTAGACCTGCCTACCTGACTATAATATTTCTACCTAATTTAGATATCTATAATACTTTTATCCCAGAAAAAACAGAAATTTGTACATTAGGATCAGGAAGATGTAAACTGTAGGATGTTCATGCCCCCCTTCTTCATTTAAGAGTTGGCATCTCTGACTCAGAGGAAAATAATGGGGGCATAGCCAAAATGGGCCAGAGCTGTTAGGTATATTCCTTAAAGACTAAGAAATGCAATGTTGATATTGCCAAAGTATAGATGAGGGCACTGAGTACCAGTACTCTTTATGACTTGTGCTCTTCTTAAAAAATGACTATTATTCTATTATTTTCTAGAGCACTGAATCAGAGTTCAGAGATAATACTAGTTTTTGTTTCCTTTTCCCCTAAACTGAATTTATGTATCACTTTTTTCATCTTTATTTATTTATTTTTAAATTCATTTCAATGTGAAAAAAGATAAAATAGCAATGAAACAGATTCAAAACAGGTTAGTAGGACAGTTACAATAATTAATACATTTCATAAAATTGTCTTTGTAGTAGTTATTCAGAAGACAAGATGCAGGCATGCTATCTTGTCTAAACAATAATAGTACAAACCTTTTTCTCAGTGAACTAAGGAACTAGCTGTAGAGTTATCCTAACTATATTTTATATACATATATGTATTTTTTTCACAACAAAATGATCCTTTATTTATATATCCCTTTTTTGTTTTGTTTCATTAGAGATGGGTATTCCATTGCAGTTATTGAAGCTGTAATCAGAGAAGTCTTTAAAAGATCTTTTCATACTTGATGCCTGTCCAAAGATTGTAGTACTTGAATTCAGCAAAATTACCCAATATAGTCCAGTAGTCCATAATACTAGTGAGTTACTAGCACAACTGACAATTGTCTGAGGTTGTTGACTTGATCCTTTTATAGCTCAGCATATTGACATAGCTTTAATTTTTATACATTGTGGTTATACTTTGTTCTGGATGGTTGACCAAGTTAATATGATAAGGTCAGTAAAATCCTCTCAGGATTTACCCTGGAATCATGTACAGCACCTTGTGGATCTTTTGTCAGTGTCAGCCATCTGGATGAGTCATGAATGTTGCTTGACCAATTTGTTCTCTGTGAAAGCCTGAGAGAATTTTTTTCTTTAGGTGACTCTCCTTAGGCACACTATCCATTGCTGATCACTTTCCTCTGTGGTCCCATAATCTCTTTGATCAGAAAATTTGGGACTTTTCTCATCTTGAACCAGTGTTTCAGCATTTCCTGGTCGTTGGCAGAGGGAGTATATAGGAAGTATGACTTTAGAGAAACCACATACTAGTATCATCTGTCCAACATCTAGAGAATTAGTGCCTTCTCCTCACACCATTGAAAGTGCGATTGCCATTCCAGAAACTTTTATATAAATTGATATGTAAACGGTGAACTCTATCAGAAGCATCACTAAAGTATACTTCTAATTTTTCTTTCACCTTTATATTCAAAAGTTTAAGGTAATATGTACTTTATATTTTTTATATTTAAAACTATTTTTAATTAAGTTCATTGGTACATTTTAGGTATAGATAATGATGACATTAGAGGGAATTTATATCTGTACATGAGAGAATTTGATTCTTTTTTTTTTTCCATTCCTCTACCCTCCTTTCATCCCCTCTTCCCCTCATTTTCAAAAGCTTTCTTTCCAGTTTGTCCTTCTTTCCTTATCATTTTTTTCTTTTCCTTTCCTCCTTTTCTCCTCTCCCCTCCCAACTTCCCCTTTTCATTGTTTTTGTGATATGAGAAACCAAAACTGTAATAAAGACCAAAATATATGGTAGATATTGTGAAATAGGAAGAAAATGTTCATATAGTAATATATACCTCTTATGAGTATGTTTTTTAAATGAAAGTTGAAAGATGAAACTTCAATTTCCTTTTAGTCACTTATAAATAAGTCATTATGAATCAAGGTATTCAGTTCAGGCCCCTTCACATTTACTGGCCACAGAAGAAGAAAGTAGCCTATCTGAATCTCAGCCTGTTTCTCCCATGGCTTTCATGAACAGCAGACTTTATAGGACAGTATCCTGCACATAGCCTGACAACAAGAAACCACTGTCACTGCCACCCAAGTTTAAAACTTGTCACATATTTGATGGTAACACTATGAGTTAAAGCTGACAGGCTATGAAATCAAGTTAGACATAAGAAAGCTGAAGAGAATAACTGTGTTTTCTGGAATCACAAACTGACAGCATGTGAAATACTCTGACCTTAAAGAGATTTGTTGACTTTCCATTTGAGGATTTTAAAAAAAATCAGTTCATCAGAACCTAAGTCCAATGGGTTGGAGTCTCATGTTTCATTCATTATTTTTTAAATCTTTTATTTCTTTAATTATTTGATACAGGGTCTTGCTACACAGCTCAGGCTCATACTGATCCTCCTGTCTCGGCCTCACCAGTGCTACAATTACAGACATTCACCACCATGTCTGGTTTCTGTAGCTGGCACAGCGAGTCTAGGGTTCAGGGACCAGCATGGCATATGGTACCTGTAATTGAATGTAGGTCCTTGCACTTGCCATGCAGACCCTTACACCATCAAGCTATCACCCCAGGTCATTGAGTCTCATATTTACTTATTTATTTTTTGTTTGCTCATTCATTATACCTCTACTAGAGCAGTGACTAGCACATGGTATGTTCTTAGATGTGGCTTTTTGAGTTAGTGAATGTGTGATCAGACACCTCACAGTCTCCTGAAGAGGCACATGCTGCGCCCACAGGCATTGTTCATTTATCTATATGCTTGTAAGCATTTATTATATTCACCATGTTCTTAGCAGTGTACCACATCACATTGGCAGAGAGAGAGATTCATATTGGGCGTGAATTCTTCCCTCAATTTACTTGCGAAGTGGTGAGGGAGAGAAGCCATGTTATCGGTGGTTCTATTCCAGCAAAGAAGTGGTAATATAAGAAAATTATCTTAACAATGTTATCAGAATTTTCAGGAAGTAGAAAGACATCACACTTAGCTGGTGGAACCAGGGTGGCAAAGACAATAGGCAATGTACAAATATTATGTGCTTGCCTAGTCATGTGTTTGAGAAAAATAACCTGCCATTGAGTAGACAAGTGAGTTAGATTTACACACACACACACACACACACACACACACACATGCACACGCACATGTACATACCCCAGACAACAATTAGCTGAATTGATCTAGTTGATGTCATCAAATTGCCACTATTTTTTGGGTGCCAGTTCTCCATTGTATGTTTCAGAGGCAAATGAGATATTTGCCTGGCTCAGAGTCTTGTCCTCACTGTCCACACTGGGAGTTCTTCAACAATTCATTAAAATTCAGCATCAGTGCTAATATCTCCCTTGCTTTCTTTCCCTTCTCTCTTTCATTAAAACACATAGTTATTCAGTCCTATTCCTCTGCCCAGGGCTTATTCTAAAAATGTCTTATAAATGCTGCTGCAGCTGCTGATTGGCACCAAAAGACATCAGGGGCCAGCAAAATAACCAGCAGGAGTTCCTCTCCTGAGTCTTGTTAGGCAAAGTGCTTTGTCTGGGATGGGTCATGTGTTACTCCCAGATTCTATCACAAGATAGTGCAAAGGTCAAAGTGGAAAGAGAAAGGAATACTGGGAATGAAGGTAATATGGTGGGATAAACATCTCTGTCAGTAAATAATGGACTATTGGAGCTACAGAGATGATTCACTCTATTATAATCTAATATGTTCATGGCCTGGATCAAAAACTTAAAGTTCCAGCTCCTTGGTTAGACTTGCTGAAGAATGTGTAGTCACTGCTAACAATGTCAGTCACATAGGCTTCTTTTTCTCTCTGCCCCTATACCTTGTCACTTCATTGTAGAGGAAGGTCATGTGTGCACATTAGGCCCTCCCTAGGCCCCAGAGCAGTCTGCTTGAAAGCAAAATTGATCTCATTTTGATGTGGAGCTTGGAAGCAAATACTTTGGTTCCAAGTAGGGGAATAGTGGGGATTCTGGGGATTCTTACCTTTGAGAAACTATTCCTGAAGAAAAGAGTATGTGGAAGAGTAAGGGAATGGTTCAATTGTGCAGAGGAAATGTGGAGGAGTATGCATCTTCCAAACAGAGCTGTTGCTATCTTTAACTCTATCATGCTTAAACTCTGTTTTCTCCAATTAAGCATTAAAATATATCCAACTAAACCATACAGACTCCCGTGTGCCCCTAAGACTATTGCTCTCCTGTGCTGTAAACCTCCTAGTTCCTCCAATTCCCTGAAGCCCATTGAGACTTACAACTCCCAGAAAGCTGCAGGTTACACACAAAACTACTCAATGGAGTTGCCATCAGTCTGGTTATGGACAAGGCTCTTTCTTTTGTCTCTAGAATGAGGTTTGTTAAAGTCAAAGATTTTCATCCTTCCCCACTATGTCATCCAGGACAGGAGGCTCCATTGACTCAGGGGATGTTCTGTCATGCTCTATGAGAAGGTTTACTCTGGGAACACATTTACTCTTCTGGATGTTCACTTTGGAGATGAACACAGTACTCAGAAGAGAACACAGGTACCTCTGAAATGGTTTTATATTTTTACGTCTACACATTATTTTAGACTTCCTTGCTGGCTCTTAATGCTATGTCCATCAGGTGACAGATGTTCTTGGGGACTATACCAACATTGAAATTTTTGATATCCCTTTAACCATTTTTCTTCTTTTTTATGAGATTATTATGTTTTGAATCTAGCCATGGGAGGCAAGAACAAATTCTTTTACCTAGAGTTCTTCTCCAGCAGAACAGCAACTGTCATGATCGAGATGATTAATGTGTTATAGATACTATTTCAATTGTTTTACATGTTTATATGAATATCAGGGTCTTCTAAACATGAGGTTCTTGTTTCTACACACCTTGAGATATAAGAAAATTGAGGAATAGAGACTTTCAATCATTTGTCCATGTACCAGATAAAAGGCAGAACTAGTATTTGAAGTCAGGCAGTTGAAGCCTAAAAGGAATGTTTTTAATGCACTTTTATTTTAACCTTCCACTACTTCTCTTTAAATCTTGGAAGTCAAGATTAATATCTTGCATTCTTGCCAGGATGACTTGCTTATATTTTTGTGTGAGTGGTGTGGTTTGTAGAGTTACAATCACATAGAGGTAAGGGTGAGGAAGAGATAGCAATTAATCCTCAGAAATATGGTGGCTTTATATATCATGCATCTTTTGAAAAAGTTAATTTGAAATACATGGTAAGATAAGACTAGAATTTCATGGAGAAATGGTGCCAGTCAGGTTAAATTAGGTCATGTGCATTATTTATGCTTGGTTACCTCTGTGTTTGTAATAATGCAGCTGAATTGAGTTAGGGCATTTCAATAGGACTGGACAGGTCAATGAAGTACAAGGCCCATGGGGCTGTGTAGTTGCACTCACCAAACTTTTATACATGAAAGACAGTGCTAATCAATCAGACTCACATTTTCTGGTGAATTTGGATGCAGCCTCAGATATTTGCTCAAGTCTCTGCTAATAAAATGACATATGTCTGTAGACTGGAGTTGACACACAAGACAAAATGCATTTACCATGTCTAACCAAAAAGGGGAATGTAAGAGTAGAATAGCACAAGGCTCAGTAAGATGAGTTGTAAAATCTACCTCATGTCTCTTATCTTTCTTCTGTTGTGAGGACAAAATACCCAATACCATGAATTAAGGAAGGCAAGGTTTATTTAGCTCACAATTTGTGTATGTTTTAGTTCATACTTGGCTGGATCCAAAGCAGAGTGACACATGGCAGAGGGCAGCAGTTCATTCCAGCCGAAAACAGCAAAGAGCAATGGAAGGAGAAGTACCTGTGGCTTTTAGCAAGACTCTCTCCCTTCCTTCTAAGCTGACTTTGAAGACTGGAGCTTCTCTGATAATATGGAATACTCTATTCGTCTTCAACTCCATTTTATATTCTTTAAGTCATGAGTCACCCTAGGTTGGGGCCTCCACACCCTAGGGTAGGGCCTCTATGCCACAGGGAGGGGCCTTCATGTCCTAGACATATGCTTCCATGCCCTACATTGTAGAATTGCTGAGCTGATTTAGTTAAGCTTTTAACTTCTCAAGTTGACACAATGTATCAACTACTACACCACACTAGTTGTGAATCTGAATCCCAGGTCTTTCTTACCCCATACCTATTCTCTGTGGTGAGTACTAGCTAAGCACACAACACATAATTCATACCTCTGGACTGTGAAATATCATTTCAAGGAAACCCAAGGTCTCCAAAGTAAAGGACATCTACCTCCTATTCATTTGACAATTGACTTCTAAGTCTAGACTATTATTTGCATCACTGAAATTCATGCCCACCCCAACCATAGGGGAAATCCCAGTTTATTGCAAGTTTGCACTCACATTCCCGGCCAGTGATGGCAAACCTGTGGCATGTGTGTTGCAGATGGCTTTGTGTATCATTGAAAGCTCTAAGACATTCACAATCACTACACCCAAGCTATGGAAAGACTGCCATCATCTTAGTAAAAAACAAAAAATAAGATATAAAGAAGGCATTCCAATACAGAAGCCTTCATGGAACATAATGTCACATATCATAACTGTCTCTTATACAAGAAGAAAGTACAAAGCCCATGTACTAGTGTTGTAGGCAGAGGAGTTAGATAGAAATATTTTTAGGCAGTCAGGCAGGGCCAGGCCCTCAAAAGAGATAATACAGGAAACAAGATGTCTGCAACTCTGGTAAGGACTGAGGCTCCTTCTGTGAACCAGACCTAAAGGCCAAACAAATGTTAAAAAAGTAGCACTTAAAATTGATATTCTAAATAGGTAGGGATCACCTGAAAAGACCCAAGTGAGTCACTAGCCCAACCCCCAAGGGGAAGAGACCCTGTCCTGTATTCATGCCTTCTTACTATGTTACTATGTGACTCGCTTCCCCATTTGGTCCTGGGCCTAATCAACTTTACCTGAGCAATGGTGCTTGTAATCCCATTGGTTGACCATAATTTTGTCCCACCCACATCCACCTAAGCGAGACCCCTTCTTCTCTACCTTAGACCCGCATGGTTTTACCCTATAAAAATAACCGGAAAGAGGAAGCTTCCTGGGCAACCCGCTTGGGTACCCTTTCTGTCCCTCTCTGACAGAAGCGTTTCTTTCCAATAAAGTTTTATCCTCAACCTCAGTTTGTTCCTAAAATTCATTCTTCAGTTTTAGAGAACACGAACTCATCCAGGTCAGGTCGGGAGTTTTACTTCCCTGTATCATTTGGAGGTCCATCCACTGAGATCATTGGATGGAGGTATGAGTTTGTTTTTCTTTTATAAATTCTGGCTTGGGACTTGCTTAGGTAACAAGTTTTTATGTTTCAAATGTTTAAATGTCTTTGCCCATTGCTCATAATTATTCATGTTTTGCCTCACATAGTTTTGTTTCATACTACTGTTAAAATTGCTGACAATTGCTTATGATTTGTCTCATATGGTTTTGATAATATGTTGGTCAAAATGTTGGTAAATCTAAGTTAAAACACGGAAGATTATAAGGTAGGGCCTCTATGCCACATTAATGTCCCATTATTTCTTTAATGGGACATTTTATGACTGTTGTGTACTTGTATATGTTGCATTTGAATTAGATGCTAAATGTACTGGTAATCTTTGCTTGAAAATCCGGGTCAGGTTGGTAATTTTACTTCCCTGTATCACCAGGGCACCCTATATCCTCTTTGTTGTTCTACTCTCCTTTCATATAACTCATTTGAACTTTCACAATAATCCTATGTGGATAATTATATCAGGACAAATCAGGTGACTGAGGCACAAAGATATGCAACTTGTCACAGTTTAGATAGTAAGTAAGGGCCAAAGTGAGCTTAGAGTCCAAGTGGTCAGAATCCTAAACTGAACTATTCCAATATTACTATTGATTAGCTTACGATTGCAGTGAGGGACAGTTCCTACCATAACAAAAGCTTCTACAGTAGGAAAGCTGCTCTAGGAATTAAGGAGCTATTTACTATATGACTGCAAATCTGGATTTATATTTGGGCTCTAGAGGGAAGAATTTATACTGAGGCTGGGGAAGGATATAGCATATTAATAATGTATTTGCCATATGCCAGGGAACACTTTGTTTTTTTTTTTATTTTTAAAATTAAGTTTATTGGTACATTTTAGATAGATGCAATGGCCACATGTATTATAGGGGATTTGTACCCAAACAAGATATATATTGATGCCTTTTTATTTCCCAGTCCCATTTCCTTCCTTTAAATCATCCTTCCATCCCTGTTTATAAGCGTTGTTTCCATTTTATTGTTCTTCTGGTTTTTGTTTTGTTTTTAGGTTCACTTTTAAAAAAAAATGATAATTTTTGAGCAGAAAAAAGCTCAAAAAGTTGAGCAGAACTTTTTGAGTTCCCCTATACCCACTGTACCTACACACCCACAACCCCCTGTCCTCTGTCCATGTTCTCCACCAGAGTGGTTCAGTGCTTACAACTGAGGACCTACACTGCCACACAAATACCATCTGAACTTCACATCTTACGTGTTGCAGATAAATGTATAACATGTATTGTGTAAAAAGATTTTACTGACCTAAAACTCCTCTGTAACCTGTATTTCCTACTCCCACCTCCTGGTAACAACCAATCCTTTAACTGTTCCCACAATTCTGTTTTTCAAAATATCATACTTTGGCTTTTCCTTATTAGTTTCTTTCACTGAGTAGTATAAGCTTCAGATTTCCTCATGTCTTTTCATAGATCATGCTTCCTTTTCTTCAGTCCATGAAAAATATTCTATTGAACAAAAACACCTGTTTGTTGCTTCAAAATTTGGGTAATTAAGAATAAAGTCCTGTAAACATCTGTGTGCAACTTTGTGGAGACATGCATAAGTTTTATTTTATTTTTATTTTTATTTTTTATTTTATTGAACTACAAATGTCAATCAGACAGTTTCAAGACACCTTAACAGTACAGATTCATTAAATTAGTACATTGCAAAGTGTTTTCATAATGTTTTGGTATTGTACAAGGTGCATACATGATATTATATTTACAGATATTATTTTACCAGATATCTCTTATCAGTGAATTAAGAGTGTAGCTGCTTACTTATCTTATTTTTTATACCTGAATTATATCAAAAATTCAATAATTATTTTCCTAGTGGATGACCATAGTACTAGAAGCCAACATAATATCCTGTCCAAGCACCATTGGTGCAGATCTTGCCTCTCATAGGATTATGTAGAAGCACAGCGTTATCTATCCCAACTGTACTGTCTATACACACACATCATGATTTTTTCTTTTACAGCCCTTCCTTTGTCTACACCTGTCAAAGGTGGGCACTCCATTGTCATTCAACTAACTTAGCTTGAACTCGACACCACAATCCAACACAGTCCAGCATTCTACAACAATAGTGAGTTATTCAAAGAAGTTGTCATGCATAAGTTTTCGACTCACTCTGGTAAGCACCCTGATGTATGACTACTAGATCATATGCAAGAGCACATTTAGTTTTGACAGAAATTGAAACAGTTCTCCAAAGTGACCATACTATGGATTTTGGCCAACTCTAATGGTGCAACAACACCACTTTTTTCTTAAAGTTTCCTACCTGATGACTTGTTGGGGAGAATCTTTCCATCGCTTATTTTCCATCTGTATATTTCCTGTGTATTTCTTTGTGTCTATTTCTGGCAAGATGTCTGTTCAAGTCTTTGGCTCATTTATTTATTTATTTTTATCTTTTTGAGGCAGGGTCTCACTATACAGTTCAGGCTGGCCTTAAGCTCACTTTGTACCTCAGGCTGGTCTCAAACTCACAACAATCCTCCTGCCTCAGCCTCCCCAGTGCTGGGATTACAGGCATGTGCCGCCACGCCCGACCCCCAGGGAACACTTTGTTGTTTACACATAGTTTCTCTTATTTCTGCCTTCTAATACTATTACTATCACCCTCTTCCATGTTAGTCCCTGAGTGAGAAATTAACTCGTTTAAGCCCCAACAACTATACAGTTGTAGAATTATAATTCTGAGGCTACTCAGTGTTCCTGAAGACTAAGTTTTTTCATTCCACTTTAGGAAATTAAAGAAAATCTATCTTCAAAGGAGAAAACTTGATAATTAAGAATTAATTTGATAATGTATAACTTCAGGGCTTTCCTACTGGAAGATTCCCTCTAATTTGTAATTGAGAAGAAATGACCTCATCTCCTACATTCACTAGGACTTGTAGAGGGGTAATGGGAGGTAAGTGGGAGCTTGTAAGATATTAGCCATTTTTTCCAGAATTCATTAATTACTACCATACTGGTATGGCCTATGACATAGGTTTTTGCCAAAGGGCTATTAAGTATTCTAACTTGTTATAAGTTATACTTAAAAGAAACAAAATGACAAAATCCAAACTCAAGGAGAGCCTTTACTTTGAGCTGCTGCCTGCAGCTGAGAATGAGATTTATTTTCTACTTTTTTTAAAAATTAATTTTATTGAGAAACAAATAGAAATGAGAGTTTCAAAACAAGTTAGTAGGACAGTTTCAATAATTAATGCATTGCATATTGTTATCTTCATAGTGGTTATTCATAGTACAAGATGATATCCTGTCCAAACATTCTTAGTACAAATTTTTCTTCTCATTGAATTAAGAGAATGGCTGTATACCTCTCCTAGTTATTTTGTATATATGGATACAAACTGGTCCTTCATTTATATTTCCCCTTTTTGTTTACTTTTCTCAGAGATGGGTATTCCAATGCTATTTAAATTCACTTGTTTTATTGGGAGGTGGTCAGGGGCTTCTTAGGGATCAACAGTTCTATCATTGCTAAGAATGTGGTCTAATAGCTTATTAAAAGAGAGCAGAATGCTGTTTAAGAAGACAGTCCACATACCTCAGTCCATCCCAACTTGCCTTGGCCTTCACAATCTCTTTCTTTCAGGGTCATCTCTGAATTATGTTTGGGAAGTTTTCAATATCTTCCACTCAACCTCCAACCCACTTTAGGAGCTTCCTGACATTTGAACTTTCATCTTCAATATTATTAAAAATTGGATTTCCCAGTCCTCAGACCTTCATTGGCTTTATTGATCTTAGTTTCTTAAAACCTTGAGTCCATAAATAGTGGCATTTATGAGATGAAAACCACAAAGGTTAGAAAAGTCACTTTGTTTAGTGTTTTAAAAAATTTAAAGTGGGATTTATTATTTGATAATGATTTATTTAAAATATAAACAGTATAAAAATGAGTAAAAACATGTCTGGGAGATAGCTCAGTGAAATAAGTGCTTGACTGGCAAGTGCAAGGTCCTGAGTTTGATCCCTGGTACCATTAAACAAACAAACAAACAAACAAATAAAAAGAAAAATGAATTTGTCTTCCTACCTCTAAATAAATGTTTTGTGTTTAAAAAATCATTTTATTAGTCCATGTGTACACTATATGCATTTTATAATCATCTTGGAGAGCTGGTACACATACATAATAAAGCTTGTTTCTTTTTAAAATCTTCTTTCTTCCTCTTTCCTTTCTCCTCCAGTTGTTCATTTCCCATTTTCATTTTACTTGATATCATTAATCTTAATTCATGTTTACAGCATATAATATCCATGTTAATTGTGGTTGTTAGGAACTTGAACTTGGCATATCTTCACTCTTAATTATTTTCCTATTCCCTCTACCTCACTCAAGATTAACTTGGTCTTCTAGATCCCTCCCACCTGCAAGAGATCCATCTCATTCTATCTTTCTTTTATTTTTCACTTAATTTATACTTTTCAATACTCAAATTTATCTTTGTTTATAGCTGAGTAACAACCCATTATATATTTATGCCTCAATTTCTTTATCTAAATGTCTGTTGGCAGGTACATGCTGTTAGCAATTGTGAATTGTGCTGCTATAAACATTGGTATGCTTATATCCCTGAGGTATGATGTCTGAAGCTCTTTGTGGAAGATACCTAGCAGAGGGATTGCTGAGTCATTTGAGTTTCTTGAGAAGTTTCCATTCTCATTTTCATAATGGTTATGTTAGTTTAAATTTCAGCAAGATAGGGTGGTTCTTATTCACCAAAGCCATACCAGCATTTATTATTTTTGATTTCTTGATACTAGCCATTCTTTATGAGGAAGATGAAATGTTAGTATTGTTTTAATTTGTATCTTTCTAACAGCCAGAGATGTTGAACATATTTTCATATATGTGTTGCCCGTTTGTACTCTTTTTTTTAATGAAGTGTCTGTTCATTTAACTTGCCCACTTCACTAGATCTTTAATTTTAGGTGGTTGAATTTTTTTGAGTTCTTCATATAATCTAGATATTAATCCTCTGTTGAAAAGGTAGCAACATTTTTTCCTATTTTTTAGGTTCCCTCTTCCCCATATTAATGAACTTAGCTTTTTATGGAGCTTTTTAGTCTGATATAATTCCACTTGCTGATTCTTGTTGTTATTTCTTATTCAGCTGAGGTTGTTTAGAAAATCCTTCCTTAGATCTAGGTATTTAGGTATTTTACCTTCTACCAACCAGGAAGTTTAATATTTCTGTTTTAATGTTTAGATCCTTGATCAATTTTTATTTTAGTTTATTATATGGTGAGAGACTGGGGCTGACTTGCAGTCTTCTGGACACGTAACTACTTTTCCCAGCATCACTCACTGAATAGGTTGTTTTTCTTCCAGTGTATGCTTTTGGCCCCTTTGTCAAAGATCTAGTACCTGAATGCTTTTGGGCACACCTGAATGTGTCTGATAGCCTAGTTCATTGATCCATGTATGATTTGATCCTGTAGCATACTGTTTTTATCACCATTTCTTTTTAGAAAATCTTGAAGTCTTTTTTTGTGCCTGATTCTCAAAGTTGGTTTTGCTATTCTGGGTCTCCTTTGGTTGCATATAAATTTTAGGATAGTTTTCTCTAGTTCTACAAAGTATGCAGTTGGTATTTTTGTTGGGACTGCATTGAATTTGTATTGTAGGTTAAGATGTATGGTCATTTTGACAATATTGGTTCTGCCTACTCAGAAGAGAGAAATATCTTCCCATTTTCTATTATTCTCTTCATTCTCTCCTTACAGAACATTATAATTTTCTTTATCCTTCACTTTATATCTTAGGTTATTTTCCTTTGGTTATTTTCTTGAAGCTACTGAAATCATTTTATTTACTGTTGGTCTATTGGTCCAGTCCAATCTTATCTCTTACATAGTTTCTACCACTTGAAATATCAGACAATGAAAAGTATAATAGGTGTGGTTTTAATAAGTTTGTGTGTTTCAGGATCGAAACACTGGAAACTAACAGGCTTGATGGGAAGGGAAGAAGAGAGATCGTAGAGAAAGAGAGAGACACAGGCACAACCATTGTAAAGATTTTGGGTTGTAATCTACTTACAATAAACACCACCGCAGTATTCTAAGCAGCAAGATGCTTTGAACTGATTTGGTTTTTAAAAGATTATCTAGCTTTTGGAGAAGAGATTGAAATGACTACTACATTAACAGAGACATTTTAGGGAGGCACTGCAAAAACTCAGGAAAGATGATGACTTGACTTAGTCTGGTGGAAGCTGCAGGGTCTAAAATAAGTGATTATATTGAGAATATAACTTCTAGATATTGTCAACAGGACTTGCTATTTGGCAAGAAGTTCATGGGTAAAGACATACCAGATTATTGGCGGCTTGAGCAGTTCAGTAACTGCTGATATCATTGCCCAAGAAGGGAAAGCTCAGGCTTGGGTAGAAAGTCCAAGTATCTAAATCTCCCCAGGTTTAACTGTTTTTGATTCTAAGTAGAAGCCACAGGCAGGTGCAATGCAAAAACGTTGTTTGGCCGTTCTTGAGTGAGCAGCTGTAGCAGTCACAAGTGCAAAACTGAGGGTGAGTGAGGCCCCTTGAGTTCTGAGCTGCAACTCTGGCATCTGGGTGGAGCTTCGGAGCTGACTTGCTGAGCCAGCATGGGCAGAAGCAGTGATGCCCTCTGAGCCTTGGCTACAGATCTGGAAATGTGTGTCATACTATATCCTTTGCCTCCTGAAGTACACAGTGGGATTAATTAGAGGATGTTCAGAAGTACCTGTAATGCTCTGGAAAAGTCTGGGCTAAAGATTTCACCATTTTAATCACTTCTACTAATACTACTAATTCAGTAGTATTAAGTGTTCAATGATGTTTATTGGATGTTTTAACATCATCTTATCACTTGTTTCTCACTATAACTCAAAAGTAGAGTCAACTCTCCCCTTTTTGCATATGGAGAAATACTTAAGAAAATTAAGTCACTTTCCGAAAAGGAGACAGAATGCTTATGCAAAAGTAGCAAAATAAGAGCAATGAAGCTGGCCATATGAGTTGATTTTTCTGTTTTTGTTTTTTTGTTGTTGTTGGTTTTTTTTGTGTATGTGTGATTTTTTGAATGTAAGTAATGAAGGAAGGGCTAATACTTGCTTGTAAAGTGTTTTGGAGAGAAAAATATTACTCTCCAAAAAAGATGCAGTTTCTTACAAAAAGGTTGAAGACCAGTTCATGTTTCATACCCTTGAGTATTTGGCTTTTGCATCCTTCTGGACGTTCCCTTTGTTCAGTTCAACTGTATCTATGAGGTATGCTAGAAAATTCACAACTCATAGGCGAGGTGAATTTCGAAAATTTATTATAGTAAAAGACACATTACCATTAATCTTCTCTAAAATACTTCTCCTTGCTTCAAAAATGCTTATCTTACCATTCTTGCCACTTTCTGATGCAGTTGTGGAAGTCTTTCATGTCATTAGTTGTTGATGTCATGGCTAGTTTGACAATGTCCTGAACTGATCCAAAATATTTATCAATCATGGTTAATTTGACTTCAAGGAAGAGCCACCTGTCACACGGTAGCAGATTCAATGAATTCATTAAATAAGTGGATGAAGATACATTATAATATTTCTTTTTTTATTTTATTGAACTACAAATGTCAATCAGACAGTTTCAAGACACCTTAACAATACAGATTCGATAAATTAATACATTGCAAACTGTTTTCATAATGTTTTGGTATTGTACAAGGTGCATACATGATATTATATTTACAGATATTATTTTACCAGATATCTCTTATCAGTGAATTAAGAGTGTAGCTGCTTACTTATCTTATTTTTTATACCTGAATTATATAAAAAATTCAGTAATTATTTTCCTAGTGGATGACCATAGTACTAGAAGCTGACATAATATCCTGTCCAACCACCATTAGTGCAGATCTTGCCTCTCATAGAATTATATAGAAGCACAGCATTATCTATCCCAACTGTACTGTCTATACACACACATCATGATTTTTTCTTTCTACAACCCTTCCTTTGTCTACACCTGTCAAAGGTGGGCACTCCATTGTCATTCAACTAACTTAGGTGCTTGAACTCGACACCACAATCCAACACAGTCCAGCATTCTACAACCATAGTGAGTTATTCAAAGAAATTGTCGACCATATCCATTTACAGCTC
>PVKA01035710.1:0-22400 GCA_004027165.1 Ctenomys sociabilis
ATCCCAGCACTAGGGAGGCTGAGGCAGGAGGATTGTTGGGAGTTCGAGACCAGCCTGAGCTACAAAGTGAGCTTAAGGCCAGCCTGAACTACACAGTGAGACCCTGTCTCAAAAAAGACAAAAAAAAAAAAAAAAAAAAAAAAAAAAAAAAAAAAAAAAAAAAAAAAAAAAAAAAAAAAAAAAAAAAAAAAAAAAAAAAGGCTTTGAAACAGAAAGAGGTCTGGAGAACTGGAGGACAAAAAAGACTCTTGCGGACATACCTGAGGACTCCTAGGAAGAGACATACAAGTGGCTTCCTTTGGATTAATAAAAGGGGGATCCTCTGGAAGCTTTATAAAAAGTGTAACCTTTGTCATCATTATATTGAGAGGTCTGTAGATGGCATTAAGCAAGGTCCCTTAGTGACTAAATTTTTATTTGGAAAATACTCATAAAACCTAAATGAATCTTCCTCATTTACAGTATTGAATATGAAACCAGCTGTACTTTACTGGCTCGACAGTTCCCTATATCAGCTGCTAATAAGCCACTTGTTTATAATTTCACTATTTTCTAACCAAGAAACCCAGCATTTTCATTAATAATGTAAAATTAGACAATTCCATATGAATGTCCTGTTGTCTTTTGATTATTTTAGATATATTGTAAGTTTTCAATGAACATTTTAGGAGTCCTGATTTATACATTTAATATAAACTTGAGGAGATAGAAAAAACTTGCTAGATGCTGTGAAAACCTACTGAATGTTTAAAGGACTTTGGCTCATGAAATATGCTCAGATAAAACATCAGAACTCTTGCCGACTTGGTTGCATTTCATCGCAGTGGGTTACTAATTGAAATAAAAAAAAATTTTTTTTGTTCATGCCTTGCAAATCAAATCCGCTGAGGTTTTCTATAAATCTGACTTGGTGCTGCCTGGTATTTAATTAAACAGTGCACAAATAAAACGTCCTCAGTGTAATTTTCGTTCTGCAGTTCAATACTGTAAACTATTCACAGCGTAATTAAAAGCCCTGAAATCTCCTAGGAATGATATTACCAGTATGCACCCAACCTCACAAACACAGAAAACTCATTGTATTAATAAAGCCACACAAATGTTCTTTGCTTAATCTGATTGAGCTGAGAAGGCCCCAGCTGGCATCCAAGCTACCTGCTTAAAACCTCCCTAAGAAGCTGAGTTCTGGGACACCTTCATTAAAGTTAATATAGGAATTGTATTTTATTGACCTTCATTGAATTTTCTCTGTGAAGAAATTTATTCTTCAATAATACAAATTCACTCCAAGTATAACCAGACATAATTACTGTAAATTTCAGGTTTATTGTTCATTTTGAATGTCAAGATTAAAAATAAATACAAGGTTGTAAAATAAAAAGAATGCTGTTTAGGAAAAAATACTGCTTTATGTATAGGTTTAAAAATAGCATCCATTTCATATTTCAATAGTTATCTAAAAATTCAACAGCCCTAGCATTTAACTGAAATAAGTGTGTAGTATTGACTTAGTTACTTCAATCCTGTGGAAAGAATCTGATTACTGAATGGTAAACACATACACCATTTGCTTCACCAGCCACAAAGAGGCCAAAAGTAGAATTAATAATGTACTTGCCACAGCATTCATACAATTCGGCTAGGTATGCAAGCCTTCCCCCTGAAAACCAAATATTTTCTGAAAACTAGGCTCTTTGCTGTTTCGGTGCATTGCATTAAAATATGTTATGCTTGGATCAAATCCAGCTCTAGTGAATGATGCTCTTTCAAGTATCCCAATACATGATCATCTAACAAATAGAAAAAGGTGATGTTTGGTCCTATTGGCTTATTTTCTGAAGGATTGCCTTTCCCGTAGATTGTCAAATCCAACCTGATCTCACAGTTGAAAAATTTTTACTTGAATACCATCCATTTATCCAGCAGTAGGGTCGGTGCTGTGCATAGATTGCTTGTGGCTGTGGATGAAGGAGAGGAGGAGAGTTGGGCAGGGTTTCATAGATGTATTTTATTTCAGTAAATGACAACAAGGAGCCAGTGCTATTGATTTTGATGCTGACTTGCAAGTTGAATATTTAAAGAAATTCAATATATAATTGATTTAGGTTAAACAACTGAGTGTACGTAGCAGACTATCGTAATCAATTGTCGTTTTCATAGAACTTGAAGGCTAAAATGAGTGTACAGAGATTTCTCAGCCTTCTGATTAGAAACAATGTATTAAGATAGATGGACAATTTCAGAAGTACTCTGTAAACATTCTCTGCTCACTCATCTTGGTGGCAATGTTTTATAGAAATGCTTTCCCCCAAAACTCCCCATGATTTTATTTTTATATTGACCTGAGTAGAAATCAAAATTATGTCTTGCAATTAGTATCAATTCCAGTTGATGAGCTCTACTAAATCTCTTTCTCTAGGCTAGATTAGGGAGCAAGCTAAAGCCTAAGCTATAAATGAAGGTGATGATAAGTGAGGCTTGATTTTTGTCTGCTAGACTGTATCAAGGTGAGCCACCCAGGGATTTGGTAGATCCACTTATTTGTGTTTCTGGGTGGGTCACAGAGGCATGGCCTGAGGTCGTAGATCTGGCTCCTCCTGCCATCCTCCTGCACCCTATTTCCCTGCTTTGTTTCTGCCATTGGGAACTTCCATCTGGATTTTTCTGCCTTGGAGCCAGACAACTATGGACTGAGTCTTCTGCAACTTGGAGGCAGATTAACCCTTTCTTTACATTGTGGGTGGTGGGTGCTGTGCTCGGCAACAGAAAAACTGACCGCTCCAGAAAGCTCATTAAACACATTTTTAGTTCTTGTTAGTGTTTAGATTATGTCTTAGAAAATAATCAGTGTTATAAAATTCAGGACGTAATATAATCAGCTTAGTATTTATCATCGGATCTAACTTGCATGACACATAGAGATTTCTATTCCTGACAAATTCCTGCATGGGTGGCCCCTGGATTAGGGGGTTTTATTTTACATATATATATATATATATATATATATATATATATATATATATATATATATATATATATATTTCATATATATATATATGTATGTATTTCAGTTTAAAAATAACTATCTTACTTTGTTTAATTTTTTGAGATAAGGTATTCAGGAAGGGAGTGACTAAGAATTTGCAGATGGAGATACTTGTGAAGCTGTGGTCAGATTGTAGCTGAAGCTGGAGTCTTCCAAAGGTGTGGCCACTGTATTACACATCAGGGTCTACATTTTATTCATCTTAAAATGCTATGTTTTTGATACTCTGATAACTTGTTTCTCTCACTAAACAAATACAGATGCCCATCCAAGTTTTTATATGGGCTTTTCATATGATTTGTATTCTTTCTTATTACTGAGTAATATGTGACAGTATAGATTTATTATATAAACTTTAGTGAAGTTATCAGTCCACTTGATTCGCTATATAAAATCAGATTACTATATTGCATAATACCATAGAAGCAGAGTTTGCTGCCAAACATATCTAAACTGGTTTTACCTTTGTGCATGATAAATATATGAGTTCAGATTGCCCTACATTTTTACAAGTTATTTTTTTTCACTTTGATTATTCTTCATATTCTATGTAGAAAAATTCCTTTTTATTTTATCCTTATATTTTTTATTTTAAAAAGGAAAAAAAGCACTAAAACTAGAAAAAATAACATGAACAAAATCCAAAATAAACCAATATAATAGAGTACAAATTTTAAAAAAATTTTCATAACAAGAATGGAATATTAACAATCATTGTTCTATTATTGTGCTCAGAATACCAGATATAGATATGTAATATTGATTAAACAATGAAATATTCAATCTTCCTTTCAATAACCTTATTTTTTGCTTTGCCTTTTTTAATTTTTATTTTTAAATTTATTTTAAAAAGTATAATAAGCATAGGTAAAATGTTAAAGACAGTATATATTTAAAAGAATAAGATGAAAGCTCTCAACTGCAGTTGCTATATTGCATATTATTGTTCACAGTATAATTGCTCAGATTGCAGATAATAGCATACAGTTAGTCAAAGTAAAAATTTTACACATTAACTTCTACTTTCAAAAAACTGATAGAAATTAGTAGTGCAGTTTTCTCAGCCATTCCTGTACAAATGCTAATATGATTTTTCCTCTTTCTTTTTTTTCTCCATCTTTTCTCATTTCTCTCATCTCCATTGCTTATTGCTTATGATAAATTTCTTTCCATTTTATGATATCTATTGTACCTCTTAGATTTCATTTATTCAGATTCTTACACTGGGGAGACAATCACAGGTTTACACATGAGGGTTTGATTTGTATCACTTATGAGTATAGTCTCTAGTTGCATCCATTTACCTGTAAAAGCCTCAAGTTTATCTTTCGTTACATGTTAGTAATACTCCAACGTATGAAAGTACTACTTCATCTTTATGTGTTATTCAGATGACGGACATTGGGTTGCTTCCAAGTTTTGCCTATGGCAAACTGCTCTATAAACATGGGTGTACATAGATCACTCTGGCAAGATGTTTTTCATTATTTTTGAAAGATAACTAGAAGAGGGAGAGCTGGTTTGAATGGGACCTCCCATCTTAGATTTTTGAAGAATCTCAACACTGCTTTCAGTAGTGGCTGTACCAGTCTACAGTCCCACCAGTGATGGAGAAGAGTTTCTCTTCCACACAGCTCCTCCAGCATTTGTATTAGTTGATTTCTCTCTGGAGTGAGACAGTATCTCCATGTTGTTTTAATTTGCATTTCTCAAATGACTAGTGCTGTGAAATATTTTTTCCTATATTTATTTGCCCTTTTATTTCTTTCTCTAATAAGTGTATATTCACCTCAGATGCTTATTTTTGAATTGGGTCTTTGAATTTTGGGGGCCTGAATTTTTTTCTTTTAGTTCTTTGTATATTCTAGATAGAAGATCTTCATCTGAGTATTGGTTAATATTTTTCCCCCAATTTGCTGGTTTTCTTTTCGTTCTGTATGTGACAGGCAGACATTTTCCCCCAAATCAGGTTTATGTCCTAATCCTTTTAACCAGATCTCATCATAATAGTGTCGTTTATCAATTATTACATGAGCTGACATCTTAACAACATTTATTCACCCACATAATGAGTACAATGTGTTACTCCTTTATGTATTTTTTATGTTATTCTCCAGCACCTGCTGGTTTTTATAATATAGATAGATGTTAAATGTATTTCATTAATGTTGACACAATTGCAGGTAGGAATGTTTTGAGATTTCTAAATTCAATGTTTTAAAAAAGTTTTCTGTTTATTAGAACATGTGTACAATACTAATGTTTACATCCCTTGCAGTGAGTTGGCAGATGTGTAATATATCTTAGCTCCTTTTTTCATCCCCATTCTCATTCCTCCTTCACAAAATTTCATGCTATCATCCTCTCTCTAACTGTATAACATTTCATTATATTCCATGAATGACTATTGATAGTTTTTCCTTTTCAATCCACAGAAACTCCTTATGTTTTTTTGAGAGATTTAATTTACAGAATTTGAAGGTTTTCATCTATAGATTCATTACGTATTTGTACTGCAATTCTCTTATGGTGGAAGGACTGAAATTTGTGTTATTAGGGCCAGGGAAAAGGCTCAGTAAAATGAATGCTTCCCTGGCAAGTGCGTGGGCCTGAGTTCAGTCCATGGTTCTGCCAAAAAATGAAAACAAAATTTGTGGCATTGTGTCAGATGCACTAGGTTTTGTTTTATGACCTAGAGCATGATCAGTGTTGGTAAAGCTCCTATCCACACTTTAGGAGAAACTGTATTGTTCTCTGTGGAGGACCACCAGGGCCCCTCTCCTTGAAAGAGGAGCAGCTGTCTCCATTTTAGCTGAGCCAGACCCCATTTCCACATATTGATATGGACAGAAATGGCTATGGCTTTCCTTTCAATTGGCATATCAGACTAGACTAGGCGCTGGTGGCGGTCACTGAAGACAGCAGGCATGCTTCCCTGGAACTCCCAATTTCGTAATGCAGATTACTTTTTCTACTTATCTTTTCTCTGCGTATTGCAGAGATGAATGCAAGCCTCCAACCTAGCCCTGCTCAAAGTGCTCTCATCTACTTCCTGCCATTCTCACAGCCACTCATCCCCAAGCCACTCTTTTCTTCATGGGTGGCTATGACATGGGCTTGGCCTTCTGTCAAGGCCTTTCTTCTGAATAGCCACCATCATGGCTGGACTCAGGATCACTGATCTCCCCTTACTATAAATATGCCTTAGTGTCTTTTCTCTCTCCATGGGTTGCACTGCCTGTGGTAGATTGGTGTGAACTCACTAGGATTCCAACAACTTAACCCATGAGATTATAAATACACTTACAGGGCCAAGACAATGACCCGGAAGGGGTTCCTACACTTCTGTAGTCATCTGGAGTGTCCAAAACCATAAAATCAGTCAGATCCATGATAATCTATATAATTATGTACTTTCCATCTGTATGTTGTATCTTTTCCTCATATACTTTAAAGCCTCCAACTATAATTATGAAGTAGGTATTTTTTGTTCTTGTTTTTGTGTTTTGCGGTTTTATATTCCTTTAGTAGCAGAATAAATTCAGGTAGGTGTGTCAGAGGTGACATATCTCTATTCTTGCTAATAGTGTGTTCAGTACTACCTTTACAATGTGTTCCATGGGACTTGTTTCCTGCAGCTTTCTCTGTATTTCTGTCTTAATTTTACCTAATATTGATTAGGTGGAAAGGAACAAGATACCCATGCATTCTCTTTCTCTGGATAAATGTCTTGTTAGATTCTGGATTCCTGGATCTCAGGAGTGTGCTGCACAGAAGTTTTCCTGCCTCTGCAGCCCCAGGCTGAGCTAATGTATACTCCTGATCTTCTTCCCTTCAAATATTCTCCTGCTTTGGCCACAAAACTATACTTTTCTTATTCTTCTAGCAAACTAAGGATATTTTTTCTTTATTGGGGAAGTAGATAATGTGGGTTTCAGGACAATTTTGATAATTCCATCTTTTATTGTCTGTCCGCACTATCAAAATTCTTTTCCACAAAACTTTCCTGCATCTTCCCTGTGATAGTGTGACAAGGTTTATGGAAAGAAAAAGCCTTTAAGTGCTTGAAAGGTCATCAGTACCCTTGACCACAAAGAGCTTTATAGTCAGTAGCTCTCACTCATCTTTTAGAGAATTATTGAAATTTGTTTCTGACGTATCTTAGCATCTTTTATAGCACCTGGTGGCATCTTCCCTGGGTAGAAAAAAGCTCTGGTTCTATTTTTCCCTGCATGAAACTATTTCCTCCCAGATTGTGGGTTATTTTGCTCAACTGTGGCCTCAAATCCAATGGACTCAAGACAGTTTGTCATTTACAATTTAGTCATCATTTTTATGTGCAGTAAACATGAAGCTTGCCATTTCCGGCTTAGGTGTCCAAAATGAAATGAAGAGTCCCATGTCTTTATTTTTTTCCCTCTAGTCCTTTAAACTCAGAGTTTGAAGTTATATTGTAAATTCTAGTAATTGATGAATTCTAGTAATTGATAGCATGTAATGCCAAGACTTTGTCACAGATAGGGCCTGAATTTTTAAAATTCTTTTTTTCATGAACCAATGACAAACATCTATTATATATGCAAGACTGTATAAAAAACACACATATAATTATATCAAAATATTTCTTAAACATATTACAACCATGAAAATTTTTCTGTATGAGTCTTTGTTTACCAAGGTAATATTACCTTTATTTTATCCTTTTTGAGATATAGTCTAGCTATGAAGTTCAGGCTGGCCTTGAGCTCACTTTGTAGCTCAGACTTGTTTTGAACTTGCAATGATCCTCCTGCCTCAGCCTCCCTCGTACTGGGAATATGGCAGTGTACCATCATGTCCAGCTTGCTTTAATAGCTACAGAAAACTCAAAACAATTTCGTTATTAATTATATTTGTACAGGGTCTCACTACCAGCTTGGACTCATAGTGATCTTCCTGTTTTCAGCCTCCCCACTGCTGGCATTACAGGCATGTGCCACCAAGCTCACACTCGGTGGCAGGCTCAGCATGCCCAGGGGCAAAGCCTTCTTAGCATGTGGTGCCAACTCCGGGCGTGGTGGCGCAGGCCTGTAATCCCAGCACTTGGGAGGCTGAGGCAGGAAGATTGTTGTGAGTTTGAGACCAGCCTGAGCTACAAAGTGAGCTTAAGGCCAGCCTGAACTGCATAGTGAGACCCTGTCTCACAAAGACAAACAAAAAAAGAAGCATGTAGTACCAGGGATCAAACCATGGTCCCTGCACTTGCCTAAACTTGCCTAAGCAGTCGCTAGGTACACTGAGATTTCTCACCAGCCCTAAATTATTTATTTTAAGATCAGATAGCCATACATTTGTTTTTACTCATATTTTCCCTTTCTTCCCCTTAAAACCCTAAGTAGCATTTTGGATAGTACTGGAAAACAACGTTGCACTAACCAACTCCCTTGCCAGCTGGCTTTGTGTTTAAGGGAGTGAAGAAGGAAGCCAGAGGACCTTGTGGGCAAAGGCAAAAATAACAGAGAAGAGCATGGGAACACCAAGGAAATGACTGAGTCTAAAGGCTTCTCTACAGCGCTTTGGGACAGAGGACATGAAAGGCAGGTGCTGCTACTTGCCAGGCTTTCCTTTGCTGGTATGTCTATCTGTTCTTTGTCTTTAGTCAATCTTTCCTAACAGGTTGTCTCACCTTATGATTAATTTACTTCGTTTATTTAGTTTTGTTCTCTCTGTTATGTTCTAGTCTCACCTTTAATGGCTCATTACAATGTTTTGTCACTCCGAGTATAAGACAGGTGAGGTATAGTGGAGATGCTATACTCAGTAAGCTAAATAATGCTCTTTTTCCTCCCCAGGGTCAATTCCTAATCCCTGAAGCCTATACTTGAACAAAAAGCTTTTGCAAATATGATTAAGTTGCAGTTGTTGAAAAGGGGAATTTTGATAGGCTGGATAAGGCCAAAATCCAGTCTCATGTTCTTGCAAGAAGATGGCAAAGGAATATTTGCCATAGACAGGACAAAGAAAACCAGTGTGACTATGGGGGAGGTAAAGAAGTGATGTAGCTACCAGGCCAAGAATGCTAGCAGCTGCAGAAAGCTGAGGTAGCCAGAGAAGAGGCTTCCTCCCAGTTTCCTGGATTAGTATGGGCCCTGCTAGCATGTGGATTTTAGCCAAGGAAACCTTCAGACTTCTGGTCTCAAGAAGTCTGAGAGAATAAATTCATATTGTTTTAAACCAGTTTGTGGTAATCTGATACAGTAGCCACCAGAAAATGATGCACTTGAAACATGGCACATTTATGACATGAGTTTGTTTTTTCACTGATTTGATGAAATTCTTATTTCAAGTTTTTATTCTTACACAAATATAAACACATGCATGCACAAACACATGCTACATAAGGAAGTTATTTTCTTTCATATACATATTCGATAATTTCTTTTCTAAATCATTAAAACCTGTCTGCAGTTTAAAAATAATCCAAATACATATATTTATAAAAAAATAAAAAAGCTGGAAAAAATAGCTCAGTGGCATAAGAGCCTGCCTGGCAAGTGCAAAGTCCTGAGTTCAGTTCCTGGTATAAAATAAAGGCAATAAAAGGTAAAATAAAAATGCATCTTTTCAGTTGATCAGCTAGTCTCCAAAGCTAGCTGAGCAACAAGCTAGCTAAAGTCAACTGTTAGTGAGAATATCTTATAACAAAATTTGTGTAAGTTAATAGATAGCATACTCATGTCAAAGCGCTTATAATATACTTCAGTATTTAGAAGAGTGTATTTTAAAAGTAGTACAGTTCTTCAGATTCAATATATATGATCAAGAAACATCTCCAAAAGAAACCATGAGGACTCTAATACTATGTATTTTGATAATGACTTTTTGGGCATGTAAGAAAATACAGTAAATAGGAAATTGGACTTCAACACAGATGTCAAAGTTAGAAATGGTCTTAAGAAATAACTCGTGTATGAGGATGCTTAAACTCTGTGAGATTTTGGTGTTAGCCCAGAGAAAATGTAGATAAAGAAGAGAGGATTTTCAACAATATGCTTCTAGCATTCAAAGTAATAGCAAAGGATGATGACTCTATTGGAGAAAAAGAAATAATAAAAAGTGGTACATAGTTTTATAGAAGGTAAAAAGGAATATTGTAAGTTTGAGTTCAGAAATATAGGTAAAAAGTGATAAGTCAAATTAAGCAGGTAAATGAGATAGAGACAGAAGAGGTATAAATCTTTTTTTTTTTTTTTTTTTTTTTTTGGTAGAACCTGGAATTAAACTCAGACCCTTGCACTTGCCAGGGAAGCTCTTATTCCACTGAGTCATCTCCCCTGTCCTGAAGAGGTACAAATCTTAAATAATGAACTTAATCTTAAAGGAAATATTAATTATATTTATTTAATTAAAATATTTTTAGTATTGCTAAAAACCACACACAGGCTGCTCTTTTCCATACTGACATAGTACATAGAAAATATCACCGCATTGATCATCTTTTGAAGAGAAGCCAAATTGTCCCTTTCAATATTTTCATATTCATTGACCAGGTCATCAAGTGCATAGGAGGCATAATCATAAACATTCACATGGAATACGAGATCAAATCTATCCTCAGTCATGTCCTATCTTGCTAAGAGCTCTTCCCATCAACTCTCTAACTGCTGTGCTGCAGAGCTCTCATCCCTGTCTTGGTCAGTCTATTATAAGAGGACAGTCACATGTCTTTTATTTCTAGTCTATAAGTTCCAATTTATCTTGTTCCCCTGAATGGTTTCTTAGAAATGCAGATCTGCTCTTTTAACTCATTAAGTGCTATGATAGCAGAGATAAATATTTTTCCATCTCCATTTTTGAGTTTGAATACAGTGTGATCTTTGCAGGCTCAATTTATACAATCATCTCTCAATGATCCTTTGATTCCTATAACTTTCAACTATTACTTACATTGTATCTTAATCTTACACAAGTATCCTATATTTTGCTTTGTTCTTTATAACCTCTAGTATGAAGTAGACTATGGTTTGTGTACTGGATCCAACACTCAATATATTTCTGAATGGGAAATTCTTATTGCTAATCCCTTGATGAATATTATTTTCTACTACAAAATTACTTTAGAAAATTTCCAGTTGTATATTTATATACACTCAACTGCTTGTATCATTGTAAGAATTATGTTAAAATTTTCAAGTTTAGGGTTTGATCCTCTGGCCTGCCATGCTGGCACTGCTTTAAGGGAACAGTGAGATGGCAATTGAGACTGGGCATGGTGGCACACGCCTGTAATCCCTGCTTTTTGGAGGCTGTAAACAACCATCTAGTAGTGAAACCCTGAACATCCTGTATACCCATATAAAAAATGTAATAATAATAAAAGTTTCAAGTTTACACTTTGCACAGTCTGTATTTCAAATTAATGTGGTACTATATATTTTGTATTTAAATGATAATTTGGTGTGAACTATGATAACATAATGATTTAAAACACGAAGAGGCAGAATTCAAATTACTTCAATTTTTAATTCTATGTTATCACTTGATTTTATATTAAATATATTAATCTTCACATATTGCATCATTTTTTTCTTTTTAGAATTTATTAGAACATCTTTTTTGATACCTAATAACTACACTCATCTGAGGGATTTGTATATGTATCTGACATTTAAGTTATTTTTCTTTTAACCTTTCCCTGCCTTCCCTTTTCATTATTTTCCATTGTCTTTTATTTTATTTTTTGAATTACTCATACATTGTTTCTCATTATTTAAGTTTTTGTTTGATTTACTTCATTAAGCATTATGGTTTCAAGCAGCATCATTTTTTTATTCAAATGACTCAAATTTATTTTTATGTATGATAGTACTCTATTGTGTATATCTCACATTTTACCTATCCATTCATTTGTTGATGGATATAGAGGCAACTTCTAAGATTTAGTGATGATGACTTGTACTGCTATGAACATGGGCTTATAGGAATCACTATAATATGATGGCTTTATCTCTTTTAGAAAGATTGCTAGATGATAAACAGTTGGATCAAATAGAATTTCTAATTTTAGCTTCTTTGAGCAATTTCCATAGACATGAAAGATGATGTTGATTTTGAGTTGAGTTCCATACAGTTCAGAAATCAATTTTGACAATATGGTTATTTTGATGATATTAGTCTGCCTATACAGGAAGAGGAGGTGCTTTTTCATTCTCTAAGGTCCTCTTTTATATAGTACATGTATAGAGTATTATTGTACTTGTAGAGGTGTTTCACTTCGTGGATTAGTCTATCACCTAGAGTATTTAATTATTGAAGCTACTGTGATAAGTATTCTTTGCTTGATCTGTTTCTCAGTGTTTTCATCATTGGTCTACAGGCACAGTATAAATTTTTGTGTATTGGCTTTGTTTCCTGATACACTGCTGAATTTGTGATTAGTTCTAGAAGGTTTTGCTAGAAATTTTTGGTCTCTTATGTGAAAGAAAATGTCATTTGATAGAAAGTATAGATCTTCTTCTTTTCCAGTATATATTATTTTTGCTTCTTTCTATTGTGTGACTATTCTGAATAAAGTGTTTAATACGGTTGAATAAAGTGGTGAGATTGGACGGTCTTGTTCCTCGTGTTAGGGGAAATACTTTCAGGTTCTTGCCATTTGTCACACAGAGCACTTATTAAGTTCAGATAAATAACTGCCATGAATGTTTTCTTCAAGGCTTTTATCATAAAAAAGTATTGGACTTTGACAAAAGCTCTGCTGCCTTTATTGAAGTGGTTATGTTTTCTTATATTTATTGATTATCATATGTTGAGCTACCGTGCATTCTGTGGATAAAGTTAACTTGGTAGTGATATACAGTCTTTTTAGTGATCCATTACATTATGTTTGCCATTATCTTTACTCTTTTTTATGTTCTTGGTACAGGGTCTCACTGCACAGCTCAGACTCATAATGATCCTCCTGTTTTCAGTCTCCCAGCACTGGGATTACAGGCGTGTTATCATGATGCCCAGTCTTGTTTGCTATTAGCTTGTTGAAAATATTTATATCTATGTGCCTTAAAGAGACTTCTATATAGTTTTTCTTTTTAATTTTTAAGTCATGTCTTGTTTTTGTATCAAGGTAATGTCATCTTCCAGGAAAAGTTTGGCAATACTTTCTTTCCAGTTATATTGATTAGTTTAAGATATAACAGCATTATATCTTTCCTAAACTTCTTACTGAATTTAGCAATAAATCCATCAGGTCACAGACTTCTCAGTAGTTTTTAATAATGTTTAACTTGCATTGCCTGTTATTGGACTGTTCGGAGCTTTGTATCTAGTGGATTCAATTTTTGTAATCATATACAGCCAGATATCTATTCTTGATTCTCTAATGGTAGAGAAAAGGTGGTCAATGTAGTTACTTGAAATCCTCCCGATTTTGGTGGTAGTCCTTGTGATTTCACCTTTTTAATTTCTAATAGTATTGATATATATTTTTTATAATTATGGCTGTTTTAGTCAATTTTGTTTGTGGTTTCTAGTATTCTCTCTGTGGAGCTCTCCCTATGCATGTCAGAGGTCGGAGATCAGAGGTCAGAGGTCAGGAGAATCTTTTGCAGAGTCACATGGTCCTTCAGAGTAAAAGAGATGGAGTCATGAGATAAAGATATTTTGGAATGGAAGCCTTGGTGTGTTGTCCAGGATGATTTCAATTTCTTGGGCTCGAGAAATCCTCTTGTCTCCTTAGTAAATGTGATTATATCAATTCTATTTTGATTATTTCAAAATTCAAATATGCAAAAATCAATTGGAAGTTTAACTGTGTCACACATATTATTCATGCTTAATATTTTTGAGGTGTAATCTTGAAAATAGAAAGGTAATATTTATTAAACTGATATCTCTATAGGTAAAAGTATGTTTTTATTATTGAAAAATATATAATATAATTAAAATTACTAAGATGTCATTTTTTGCAATCATATATTTTATATCCATTGTTTTACATAGTTTCATTGGGATGATTGCATTTTTGACATTTACTAAAGTAAGTTTCACTTTGGTAGTTTTATTTTCATCCCTTTAATTTCATACAAATTAGTATTTGAAATGACTTAGAGGAATGTTTACTTAGTTTAAGGATCATTTTGAGGTTTCTAAATTGGGGTTCATTACCAATGATCCCAGAGTGAAATATTCTATTATTTTTTATTCATTTTAATGAGAAAAAAAGACAAAAGAGCAATAAAACAGTTTCAAAAGAGGTCAGTAGGATAGTTACAATAAGTGATACATTAAATACTATTGTCTTCCAAGTAATTATTCAGAGGACAAGATGCAAATGTGATACCCTATTTAAACAACATTAGTACAAGCCTTTCTTCTCAATGAACTAAGAGAAAGCATATATACATAAATGGTCCTTTATTTATATCCCCCTTTTTGTTTTGTTTTGTCAGAAATGGGTGCTCCATTGAAGTTAGAGTAGCTGTATTTTGAGAAGTCTTTAAGGGAGCTTTTCATGTTAATTCCAGCTTTTCTTTTATTTTCAGTGTAGTCATTTTGTTTCTTCTCTCTTCTGATTGAAAATATTTTTCAAATATAGTTCATACTGTTTAATTATTTACTTCTTTGAAACACTGCAATGCTACTCATGTTATAGCTCTATTACACAATTCTTTTTTTTATAAAATTTTGCCTTTTTTCTTAAAAGAAAAAAACATTTTCCAGATTAAATAAAGATGACCACAACAAAACATGCCTTAAATTTTGAAGTAAAGCATATGGAACATGTTACATATGCTTTACTGATAAAATCAATACTTACAGTAAATATAATTTGAAGATGTTTGTTCATAATATCTTGACATAAAAACTGATTTACAAGCTGTTTGGAAAAATATCCATTCATAAAAAAGAGTAAGAAATAACAGTTACAGGCAGAAAATGCCTGAATAGTAAATTCAGGATGCATAAAATTTGTAGTAAACAACTTGTACTTGGACCTAATAACTGTAACTTGAAAGTTTTAAAAGTGCATTTTAAAGACAATATAAATAAGGCAAAAGCAAGAAAGAAGAATCTGAGCATGAAATCTGTTATGAGAAAAAGTAGCATGGCCAGAAAAAAAAATCACATCATACAATTTTAATGTTATCGTCTGCAGGGTTTCCACTGATATGCTCCACCTCTAGCCAAGGTCTGCTGAAAGAAGGGAGGACATGTTTCTTTTCAAATCTGCTTGTGTTTAATGAGATAGCTTCTGTGCTTGGCTCCCTGGTTCCACAGCAGTAGCTTGTTTCTCCTTTGAAAGAGGTAGAAGTTCTTGTGCATCTGTGCTTTATCCAGAGTTATTGAAAAATGGTTTGTGTCTTTCCTAGTGTTTAAAGGAGTCATGAAAATCATATTCCTTCCACAGCCTATACCTGAGCTTTCATTCTTTAGATTTCTTATGTTCTCTCACCTAATTAGACATTGTCCTGCTCCTTGCCCTGTCACTAGGGCAGAATCTATGCAGACAAGTCTAAAACTACCTTAAGGGCAAACTAATGCTGCATAGGGGAATTATTCTTGGTTCCTTCTGGAACTGAAATCATGCATCTTGCTGCCTTTAGGCTATACAAGTAAAGTGAATGTTATTTATTGTTTTACGGATTATCAATTCCCATAGGATAAAGCTACAGCACACATTTGCAAATATAATTTCATTTTAAACAATGTTAACTTAAAATGTAATGGTCTTGAGAAGCCGAAGAAGTGTGGCCCAGAGTATCCAACTTGTAGCTATGCTGACCTCTGTAGTGTCCTTTATTTCAGGATTCTTAGAAGAGTGAGCACCACTCAGCAGCAGCTGAAGTTACTGGATGTGTGTCTCCTTTATATACGGTTGAGCAGAGTGCTGCAGTTTGGTTGCTGACTCCTTGTGGGGACCTTCCCTTTCAACTCTTTCCTCTTTCGGGCTTCATCTCTTGTGTGGGAAGCTTCATCCTGGTGGTGTGCATGAGACTACAGACAAACCTGCAGAACAAACCAGATGTCCAAGGCATAACCCCAGAGAGAGCTTTCTCTGATTTTTCACTTTGCCATCACTGTCCTGCACCTTATTGTCACGAAGTTCATTGGCTGAATTACTTCCTTTCTATGTCCCCTGGATATGATTTCTTGAGATGGAAGCTTGTTGCACACATGGATGTTTCAGGTTTATACTCACTACCAACCTTGGCTGGTTTAGAGGTGGAAAGCCCAGAAAAGTTCTCTCCCTGCGTCAGGCCAGTTTTGTGCTGAACATTTGTTAACATGACTTTTGCCTTTCATTAATTATTACCTTTTACCTTCCAAATTAAAAATGTCATGCCACTCTTCAAATAAAATAAAATAAAATAAAAAATGTAATGTTTTAATCTTATTTTGATAAACTTAAAAAGTTGCTAATTGAGCTTTCACATGTTCCATGGTACATCTTTTTATTTTCTGTGTTTTAGGGAAGGGTTTACAGGGTGTTCAGGGTCTCACTACTAGATCAGACTCATAGTGATTCTCCTGTTTACAGCCTCACAAGTGCTGGGATTACAAGTGTCTGCCACCACACCCTGTCTCCATCACAGTTTCAGTGTGCCCGGGGGATTGAATCATCCTCTTGGGGACCTTCCCTTTCAACTCTATCCTCTTTTGGGCTTCATATCTTGTGTGGGAAGCCTGCTTGCAAGCACTTTAATCTGTTGATCTATTTGGCCATGCCTTGATGGTATGTCTTAAAAGTAAATCATAAGCTGTCATATACTGTGCTAGCTTGTTAAGGTACGAGGAGACACATGGCTACCAAAGAAACAAGAATGAATACACAGTTCTGATAAATTCACCAGGATAATGGGAGAGCAAAGAGGAAGCAGTAATCAATATAAAAATTATTCAGAAGTGAGGAACAAGTGGTTGATCAAAGGTCGGAATAAAGAGCAGAAAAAAGGTAGTTAGGAATTAAGGGGGAGATACTATGCTTGGCATCAAAATACCCCCCCAAAAGCTCATTGTGTTGTAGGCTTGTTTTCAGAACAAGTCTATGGCTTTCAGAAGGTCCCTGGGTTACAAGATCACTGAATTCATGATGAGTTCTTAAGGGCTCAGTGGGCTGTTAAATGGTGGATCTGTTATAGAAAGTAGACCTGGAAGGATACACGTGGTCCTGTTTGTCTCTTCCTCTCTTTCTGCTTCCCGCCCACCTGGCATGATGCTGTGCCTCGCCTGAGGCCCAGATACAGTAGAGCCAGATGGCCATGACCTGAACCCTCTGAAACAGTAAGCCAAAATAAATCCTTACACCTTCAAGTTGTTTTCTCCAGGAATTTTATCATAGAGGTAGAAAATTGACTTATAGAATGAGCAAGGAAACACACTACCAGTATATCAAGGCTAAAATAAATTCATAGAGAAAAAAAGACAAGGTAAGTAGAAGGACTTAGGAGATCAGTCTAAGATCTAAGCCTATTTCTATAAAGATAGAGACAAATTATTATTTGTGGGTGCAGAAGAAAGTAGGAGAGAAATAGGTCTGTGGGAGTTCCTACCAAGAGCTGGTGTGGTGTTGAATATTTTCTTTTAGTGTGATGTCTTAATTACAGAGTTTCTACAGTGCTTAGTTTCATTCTGAGTTGAAATTTTTGATTTGGGAACACTTGATAAGCTTCCTTAAACTCACCAAAGCTTTTAAGAAGCATGTTCTTTGCATCTTCTTTCCTTATAAATATGCATTTGTGAAAGTCTGCATACTATATCTTTCACTTTGCAATTCTAAAGACCGATTGGTAATTTAAAAGCTCTGCTTTCCTGGGAGCTAACATGCAAATGTTGAAATCTAACACACGCATGAAGAGTATCATGAAGGTGATACTGTTTTGTAGGTGATTAGGATCCACACCCCATGAGTGGTATTAGTGCCTAGAGAACAGATGACAGAAAGACTACTTACTCTTTCTGCCACATAAGCACTCAGTGAAGATGAACACACATGAAGTCAGTGCTCACCAGACGCTGCCCCTTCAGGAGAAGAGCTCATGGGCTTCTCAACCTCCAGAACTTTGAGAAGCACCTTATGTTTCTTTTGTAAGTCTTCTGATACAGTGCTCAGAATGGAACTGAAACATAGAGGAAACAAACCCAATTGTCATGTATAATTCAAATCTTCTGCTAATTACTTACTCCAAAATCCATTTATATACAAGCATTTTCCTTTTCAAATTCGTACTTGACTATAGGCCACCACTGGTTCACTCCAAGTAGCAAATTAATCAGGCATTTAATGATTTACTTATAATAACGTGCTATATCACATTGTATAAAATGAATCCACATTGAAAGATACTGTCTCATTTATTTTGTTTAACTTAGAGTAATCTTTTAGATGATTTGAATTTCATTAGTCTTATGAGATCTTTTACTCTCCCATCTCAAGCTTCAAATTTCTATACAAATATGGTCCTAACTGCCACATTATTATAGTGATCATCTTAAACTGCATTTGTGTAATAACATAAAGGAACAAGAAATTCAGGATCATAAAAATCTAAATGTGTAGTTTTGCCCTACTTATGCCTGGTTAAGTCAACAAGAGTTACCATTTATGTTACTGTGCAATGTTAACCTTTTCTGGAAGAGAGAAAGTGAAAGCTGTTAACCCACCTTTCAAGTGGAAATTAAACATGAAATAAACTAGCATAGCAAATGGGAAAACAATTCTTTTTGTTCTAATCTTCAAAAAACTTTCAGGCACTATTGCTTCTTTGTTAATTTTCTTCTTTCATGAAAGGTCTCTTTTTCCAGTTTCCTCCTTATGAGAATTGTAAGTTGCATTTATAGACTGCTCTTTGGTTTAAATTGTACACTCAAATCTATTCTAAGATATGGGGGTTTAAGAAAAGCTGAATTTCAGAAGCCTCTCTGAGTGGCCAATAGCTGAAAAATTCAGAATGGAGCCTAAGAGTTGTTCAGTAGTTGTGAGTCATGTGCTTGCTTTGAAGTCCTCAAAGATCACACGCCAGACTCTGCAGGCCTTTCCACGAAAGCTCTTGTCCCACTAATATAAAAAGGTTGAGCAATCTCAGTTTGCTGCCCAGCCATGAGTCATGTATATATGGCTGTCAACCAGTCAGGAGGGGCATTGCTCCTCTTCTGAGCAGAAGAGAACTAGGGCAGGCCTGAGCTTGCTCTCTGCACCCTCCGCCTCAGCCCATCCCTCTCTGTTCTTTCAGAGTGTGCTTCCTTTGGTAGCAAACTGATTTTCTTTTTAAAAAAGTTTCCCTTTTAGCTTAAATTCTTTGCAGTCACTTTTTGTTGACAGCTAATAATCAGAAATATACACAAACAAGTGTGTACAGGGAAGCTAAGTGAAAGCTTGTTTATAATAACGAGGCATATGACAGGACAAGATATTATCATTGGAACAATATGTGCAATTATTTAAACCAACATAGTTATAGAAAATTCAGGGTGAATATACAAGAAGTTCAACACTATCCCTTAGAGGTGATGAAACATGCTTTTTTTTTGCTATTCTATGGTGAGTTTGTGTGCAATGGACATAGATTACTTGTACCACTTTTAGAAAAATAAGTTTTAATGAAACAATAAGTACATCTCTCTTTTGAATTTTAAAGAGTTTTAAAAACTTTTTAACTTTTCTAAAAATAAATCATAACTTTCTCTGAATTAAGTGCCTCAAGCTTGTCTGAGTTGTACAAGTTGAGTGTTTCATAAGAGCTTCTCTGAACTTGTGTCTATTTCTGGCCTCCCTGACTACAAATGACAAGATGAAGAATGATGTATACATTGGGAAAAATGTCTTGGTGCATCCCTGATAGCTGTATAATATTTGTTATATCAATATTTTGTAAATCAGTTGCAGATATTTTGCTGATAGCAGTTGGGAGTACATGAAATTAGGTCATAGAAATTTCAAGCAAAACTTGATTATTTGAGCCAGTCTGCTTCTGCATTTGTTCAAATAAACTACAAATGTACAGGAAGAGCTGGCGCTAGTTGCACTCTGCTTGTGTGGCACAACTTTGTGTAACATGCTCAGGGTACCAGCAAATCTTATCACACGTGAAGCTGTCTGTGGAGATTAGCCAAAAAGAACCTTGCATGGCAAAAGCTACAAATAACACGCACACACAATTTGGTCATTGTAGAATAATACTGCTCAAACCTATCCAATCAGAAACAAAGGTACTGAATATCAAAGAACCAGAAATGGAGACCTCTCACTCCTTACGGAAGCATGAGCTTATTTTTTTTATACCCACCTTTTTCTTCCCAAGTCAAGACTTATTGACAATTTCAAAAATAGAAACAGTGGTAGAAAAGCAAAATACATTAATGACACTTTCTACAAAATTATGCAGTGTTCTTATGGCTTTTGAAACTTAATTATATTGCTAATAATCTTAACTGAATATTTGAAATTTTATAATGATCAGCTCGATTTTATCATGCTTACAGTCATAAGTCAGAGACAGTGATTGCAAGGTTGTTGCAGTTTGAATGTTCCCTCCTGGAATGGGAAAGGAAAAAGGTGCTACAGATGGTATGGTACGCTGGAAAGACGGGGGCAGAGGACGGTGGAGAGTTTATCATACAAGGTCTGAGCATAAGGGTACAAGAATTTAGCGTTTAATCATTTCTCTACAAATTTAAATAAGGCATCTCTTGTACCTACTAAAAAAACCATCAAAATCCAACCAACCAGCTAAATAAACAAACAAATAAAATTAAATATTTTACTTCTAAATTGTTTGCATTATCAAAATACTGTCAAAGTAAATATTTAGCAAATACAGCTTGCATGAAATGCTGATGCTAAAGCATTGCAGATCTACAAATATTCAACACCAATATATTCATAATTTATTAGCTTTTGCTGCCAAGCATACTTTGTTATATATTGTACTGTCAGACTCTTGCATGGAATTGTAGTATCATTTTTCAAAACTTAGAAAAGAAGGAATTCTGTATAAAATGTGGAAGAATAATATGAAGTCTAAATTTTGCCTACATATGGACAATATATGTAGTGATAATATGTTAGATGTACTTAGGTAAAAATCACAGTCAAATTCCAGGCTTTAAAGAAATTTCCTAATTTGTTCGTTTCAATTTCCCACTTAATTAAAAAATATCTCTCTATTATCACGCACCCTCATTAAATAAACATATACAAGGAAACAAACTTGGTTGTCTGTCATCATGAACTTCTTTCTTCCTTAAAAGAGATTTACAGTTTGTGCAGGTTGTATAATTTACTAATTCATTGTTCTTTTAAGTTGCAAATTAAAGGGCCTGCCAAATAGCTCAACAGATTAAAGCACCTGTTTAGGCAGAGGCAGCAGCCAAGGTTGAATCCCTTGTGTGCTGTTCCGGCCCTGCCCCTGAGGCGTGCTGAGGCAGTGATTGAGACTGGGCGAGGTGGCTCAAGTCTGTAATCGCCGTGCCCGGGAGGCTGAAAGCAGGAGGATCACTATGAGTCCTCTCTATGGAGTGAGACCCTGTAGACCCTTACTAAAAAATACAAAAATAAATAAACAAATAAATTACAAATTAAAGTACAATAGATATTGTAAAAAGGAAAGAATCTGTTCTATGGGAAAGAAAAACTGAGGAAAAGGACAAAAGAAAAAAGGGAAAAAGATATGTTTATGTACATGTATCAGGATAGCTGTGATAATTTTTATTTTTATTTATTTTTATTTTTGGCAGAACCGGGGATTGAACTCAGGCCCTTGAGCTTGCCAGGCAAGCACTTATTCTACTGAGCTATCTCCCCAGCCCCTTAGCTATGATAATTTTAATGCCAATTTCTACTGGTCTGTTGAAAGGAGCAGTTAATGCTGATTTTTTTTTAATTTTTAGAATTTAAAAAACTTTAATTTTTTTTCTCCTTTTCAATTTCTGATAACTTTTTAAAACCAGTTTTGCAGGTCTATATCTGGTAATCTAAACAATTTATCTGAAGATAACATTATTCAATACAACAACCATTGTCGAATTTCTATTACCTTACATAATGAAACTTTTTACCATTTCTAATATCTCTATTTTCATTTTATATTCTTTAAAAAACAAACAAGAAATAAATTTCAAATTAAAAGAGGACTAGAAACCATGTATACCTAGAATACCTAGAAAGTGTACTACCTCTTCCCATGTACAAATTTACTTTTATTTCATAAATGTTTGAAATATTCTTCATTTTCTACATATGTTTTAAAATTAATTTATGTATTTAATCTCTATTTATGCTTTCTAATTTTTCTTTTACAAGCATAAGTTTTCTAAGTAGTTTTATTTCTATGAAGGATTTTAAGTTTACATGTTAATTTTGGTTTTTGCCATTATTGAA
>PVKA01035711.1:0-22399 GCA_004027165.1 Ctenomys sociabilis
GAGGCTGACAACGCTGGTGCAAGTTTTGGACTGCATGCTGCCTAGAATGTCTCAATGGATTTCTAGAACTTCATTGCCATCAGATCGCAAGACCACCTCAAAGAGATCCATCTGGTTCAAACTAAGCAGTCTTTGCCCCGGACCTGTGGCATTCTGGACTACTTCTGTTCTCGCTTTTGGCTGAGTGTAAAGCGTGTACAATAAATATTTCCTGTGTTAGCTGAAGAATCAAATTGCCTTTGTTGACGTGTTTTGTGTTTTTTTTTCACAATTACATTGAACGGGGATTCTGTAATTTGTTCTGTATCGCTACTCCGCAGTGGGAAAAAAGCTACTTTAGGAACAGTCTGGGTGTATGACGTAGTTACCTCTGGTTGGCATTGAGAAAAGTGTCTTGTACGTCTAGGAAGTATTTTTATCGGGCTCGCGGTCAAGTTTAAGGCAGTTGGTACCGCCCCCTACGTTTCGTGAAGGCTGTAAAGTGACATGCCCACTAGGGGGTTCATTGTGCTGTTAGGTCCGGTTGCTATGGTGACGCGCAATGATTGCTGGGAACTTCCTCTTGTATTACCGTTCGTGTGTCATATAGTTCCGGGTCTGACAGCTAGAGTGTCACTTCCGCAGGAAGCGGAAGAGCCACAGGGTGGGCGGCTCTTTGTCGAAGCTAGAGGACCGGCAGGCGGCAGCAGCAACTACGGCGGCGGCGGCAGGTGAGGGAGGCGGGAGACTTAGGTGGAGGCCGCGCCCGGAGGGGAGGAGTCGGGGCCGGCCTAGCGGCAGGGCTCTGCCGGGCCGCACGAGGCCCCCCAGAACCGAGTTTGGTTCTGCTTCACACCCCAGGACCAACCCTCTTTTTTTCTGACTGATCCCCGCTTCGCGAGCAAACGCCAGCTCTGTGACGTCACGGCCCTGCCCATCCCCTGAGCTTGATGTCATTTAGACCTCCCTTACCCGCTTCACTTTCTGCTTCCTTAGAGTCCTATTCGCTTGGCCCATGGCTGTGTGCTGGCGACACCGCATTAAAGTCTTGCTTCGAGAATTTGCTAGGACTTTCGAAAAGTCTAGGTTGTTGGAAAGAATCATAATCACTGTCCCCAAGTATTAACTGCCATACCACTGCACTGTCAGTTGCTGCTCTTACCTCCATTTGGCGTTCGTGGCTCTTCAGGCTGGACGCTTGAGTCCCACATCCTTCATCTTGAGGCAGGTCTTCCCTCACCCTCTGTCCTTTAGGACTAGTTTTCCAACCCATCCTATGAGCCTTTACAAATCCGGTTTCTCTTTCGACAGGTGAAGTTCAGTTTGAACCCTTAAGTTCGAATTTTTGTTTTGTTTTATTACATTTCATTGTTATTAATGACAACAAACTCAGTCCTCCATACTTGCCTCTTATCCCACCCAGGTGTCTCTCTTTTTGCTTCCCCTATTTAGAACCCAGCAGTGATGTGGAGGTGGAGACCCACAGGAGCCCGGGACTTCACCTGAGCTACCTCAGGTATCAACTCTGGGATAATAGGTTGGGGAGGAGTATCACACCCAATTATCTGCTTCTGCTGGGACTCTCAATTTGGGACGGGCTTGGATAGATGACATTCTTCACCGTAAGTTTATGTCTTCTGATAGTACTTCTTTTTATTGTTTTGTTATTCTGGGTTGCCTCCTTTTGAAGGAAGAGGATCCCATTATACAGATTTTGTGTAACTTTGGCCTCTGATCTGGTGTGGGTCATTTTAGGGAGATCTACACTCAGAAGTCAAGCTAGGCATGGTTGCTTACACCTGTAGCCCAGCATTTGGGAGGAGGCAGGAGGATTGCACATTTGAGACCAACCTGGGCTACATAGCAAGTTCAAAATCCAGTCCAGAGTAAATAGCCAGGCCCTATATTAAAAACAAACAAAAAACATAAAATCTAGGCAAGGGGTAGTGTAGAGTAAGTGAAAGCCAAAGAAATGGGAAATAATTCCTTTTTTTTTTTTTTTTTTTGGCAGAACTGGGGATTGAACTCAGGCCCTTGCGCTTGCCATGGAAGCGCTTATTCCACTCAGCCATCTCCCAGGCCCAAGAATTCCTTATGTTTAAAGAAAAATAATTCAGCGTTTTTTTTGCTTGAACAACAGAGGGCGCCTGAACACTGCTTCAGAAAGGCTTAGGAAGTCAGACACGTGGTATTGAGGACTCCTGAAGCCTTATTGGAGGTGGAGAGAGGGGAGGGCTAGAACTAGGACAGTGGACTGACATTCCAGAGCTCTCTTGGGAAACAGGAGATTTAAAAAGCTTTTATAGAGTCTATAAATAAAGAGGATCTTTGTGAGGTAAGGAATGGTGTGGTTTGATGTCAGTGAGCTCTTCCCATGGAAGGGCAAGAAGGGGGTGGGGAATGGTGAAAGAGCAGCCACTTACTCCTGTGATGTTAACTCATTCCCAACTTGACCTTGCCACAAATGGTTTTGTCCTGGGGGTCTAGAAGAAATTCCATACTTGGAACTCCTACGTAGTATGGAGGAGTCAGATTTCCCTGGGATTAAGAGTGTAAGTGGGCTAGGAGAAAATAGTTAAAAATGATAGGTTTGGAGCCTGGCCCCAAGCTGGTTATACCATCTCTTCACCTACAATTCCTTGGGTTCTTAGAGATCTGATACATGCAGAGCCTTCCCTAAGATTCCACAGAAAAGAGGTTACGAGAAATTTTGTTATGAGTGTCCCATCATTCACAAGCCCTAGTGGCCAAACAGTCCATCCTAGGCATTTTTTTCCAGTCTCCTCCCAGCCTATTCAGACAGACACTGGCAGTAGTGTTAATTTCACTTCCACTACTTTATAATAAGGTCATCTCAGAAAGGAAGATAAAATTCAACACTTCTGTCTCTCCCCTTAGCCTATCATCATTTGTAAAATGAAATGGCTCCTTCCCAACTCCCTCCCTCCCTCCATTAGCTAGGCAAGTGTGAATCATTCTAACAAAGACCAGGTGCATGAAGGCCTGGGCGGAACTTGGGTCAGGTCACCCAGTCCAGCCGGCATCCTTGTTCCTTAGAGTCTCCATTTCCAAGGCCATTGCCTTGCTGGACTGACTGTTCTCTAGTCAAGCAGTGTGATATCTCTGTAGAGGACTCTCAGTTCACACAGTTTTCTTTTTCAGCAGTCGCCAAGAGTGGCAAGAAAAGGAAGAAGACCCCGAGTCCGGGGGGACCAGGATGCCTGACCGGGATGGGTATGCCAACGGCACTGGGAGCAATGGTGGAGGTCCTGGAGGTGGTGGCAGTGAAGAGGCCAGTGGCGCAGGGGCAGGCAGTGGTACAGTCAGCTCAGATGCCATCTGTAGAGACTTCCTAAGGAATGTGTGCAAGCGAGGCAAGCGCTGTCGATATCGCCACCCAGACATGAGTGAAGTGTGCAACTTAGGGGTAAGCAAAAATGAATTCATCTTCTGCCATGACTTCCAGAACAAGGAGTGTAGCCGCCCAAACTGCCGTTTCATCCATGGCTCTAAGGAGGATGAAGATGGTTATAAGAAGACAGGAGAGCTTCCCCCTCGGTTGAGGCAGAAAGTGGCAGCTGGCCTGGGCCTTTCACCAGCTGATCTACCAAATGGCAAAGAAGAGGTTCCTATCTGCCGGGACTTCCTCAAGGGTGACTGTCAGAGAGGAGCCAAGTGCAAGTTCCGACACCTGCAGCGGGATTTTGAGTTTGATGCTCGGGGTGGAGGAGGCACTGGTGGTGGGGGCTCAACAGGCTCCATCCCTCCAGGACGTCGGCATGATCTCTATGATATCTATGACCTTCCTGACAGGGGCTTTGAGGACCATGAACCAGGCCCCAAGCGTCGGCGAGGTGGATGTTGCCCTCCTGATGGTCCTCACTTTGAATCATATGAATATAGCTTGGCTCCACCCCGAGGGGTAGAGTGCAGACTGCTAGAGGAGGAGAATGCAATGCTCAGGAAGCGTGTGGAGGAGTTAAAGAAGCAGGTCAGCAACTTGTTAGCCACCAATGAGGTGCTTCTGGAACAGAATGCCCAATTCCGAAATCAAGCCAAGGTCATGACCCTTAGCTCCACTGCACCAGCAACTGAGCAAACTCTGGCACCCACTGTGGGCACTGTCACCACTTTTAACCATGGCATTGCCCAGACTCACACTACTCTCAGCAGCCAGGCTCTACAGCCCCGTCCTGTATCCCAGCAAGAACTAGTGGCCCCTGCTGGAGCTCCAGCTGCTCCCCCAACTAATGCTGCTCCTCCTGCTGCTCCACCGCCCCCACCCCCACACTTGAACCCAGAGATTACACCATTGTCAGCTGCTCTGGCACAAACAATTGCCCAGGGAATGGCACCTCCACCTGTCTCCATGGCTCCTGTGGCTGTATCTGTGGCTCCTGTGGCTCCAGTGGCTGTATCGATGGCCCAACCCTTGGCAGGAATCACAATGAGCCATACCACCACTCCTATGGTGACTTACCCCATTGCTTCCCAGAGCATGCGCATCACCGCCATGCCACACTGATCAGGCTAATGGACACTACCCTGGTATAGCCTCTCAGGGCTGGGTCGAGGGGCCCCTACCCCTCCCTTAGCCCTCCTGAGTCCTGTCTGAAGGGCTCACTCAAGAACCAGGATGAGAGACTATAAGGAGTGTGCTTCTGAGGAGCATTTCCTAAGGTGGGGTTGGGCTGGTATGTTCTCTCACCTTTCTTTTTAAGAGGGCCTCATGTCTTCATGCCTAACTTGAGGGGGCTTGCATAGGGATACAGACTGAAGCTATGAGAGAGGAAGGACTGACTGAGGGCCTGCATTTTATGGGAAGTTGGGAACTTCCCTGGTCTTGTCCTCTCTTGTGAACAGCACAAGTTCTGGCACTGGTTTTAGAAGGGAAAAAAATGCCTACCAAGAAAGAGGAAAGATTGAGAAGTGCGTAGCCAGGAGAGAGGTCTCAGACATCTTTGAATCACTTGGGGCCCACTTGGGTTGGATAATACAGTAACTGCTCTGGAGCCCACGGGAAGGCCAGGACCATAGTACTCCAGCCCAAAGACTAGAGATGCATTCATTTACCTAGCTTAGCCTGGAAATCTGTAGGGCAGGGCCCACTACTTTCCAAAGAAATAAAAGAATTATTTTTAACAAATGGAGGCAGTGCAAATTTGCTTAGATACTGTGTGTGGAAGATGGGAGCATAAAGTAGATCTCATGCCAAAATGGAGTAAAACCTTATACACATAGCTTGGGCAAGATTGATGGAGAGTAGAACCCAGAACAAGACTAGACAGGAAGCCAGGCATGGTGGTGCACACCTGTAATCCCAGCTTCTCAAGAAGCTAAGGCAGGAGAATCAATGTGAGTTTGAGGCCAGCAAGACCCTGCCTCAAAAAAAAAAAAAAAAAACCAGATGGGGATTTTGGGAAGGTACTTTGTGAGGTAAAAGCACTGCAGCCACCTAGTCTAGTTTAAAAATAGTCCCATCTGTTTCTGGTTTGTCTGTGCTATTCCCAGTTTGCCTTAGTAACCAGGGCTCCTAGGGTCATTTAGGGGGGCAGGAACTAAGGATATATGTGCTGAAAAATGGAGATGGACTGTTGTGTGGTTGACAGATCCTACAGCAGGACAGGTGGCAGTTGCTTCTCTGGCAGTTAATATCCCTTCCTCAGTGCCCAACGCTGTCAACTTTGAAGGCTTAGGAGGTGCCGAGAAGAGAGAGATCAGAGGACACAGGCTTCAGAGTTTTATCCCTTCTCCCTGTCTTCACGGGTGGACTAGGGGTTTTGAGTCCATGTAGGAGTTGTTAAAGCCAGGAGCTTTAGTAGTCACAGTTCAGTGACTCAGCTCATGGCTGATAAAGGGGAAACAACCCAGGTGTGTAGTGTAATGAGACAGTAGTTTTAGGGGTAGACAAAGTGACCCTGATTTATGCTCCTGTGTTGTATCTCCTGCTACCTTTGTCTGATCTCTGTGGTTGTGTAAACCTATGGCTGAAGTTGGTGGGCTAGATCAAGCCAGTTGCTGGGGGAAAAGAAGCCAGGTGTGGTGCATGCAGGTATAATTCCAGCTAGTTCCTCAGCTTGAGCGGAGATTACCTGAGCTCAGGAGTTTGGGGCCAGTCTGGGCAACACAGGAAGACTCATACAAAAGAGGCAGTGCAGTGCCTACAGACAAAAGATGGGAAAATATTTATGTATTTAAAAACAGCACATTGATTAAGTTTAATGTTCATTTCTTGGCATAATTCTGGATTAAAAGATATGGTTTGTGATGAGCATTTAGAGAAGAATATGATTGTAGATAGCAACGTGAGTTCTTCTCTATCAAATCCTAACTTTCTTTCCTGCCAAGTATCTTCAAAGAGGTGAATTTGGAAGCTGTAGACATTGTGTGTCTTATATTAATGCATTCTACCACCAGGAATATATGGTACCTGTATTTAATCAAGTTGGGCTTAATGCTCATTGCAGTGAAAGGGAAAGCACACCACTGGGGATCCCCGTGTGTCCCAGCAAGAGGACACTGAGAGGGGCCTGAGGGGACTTGGACTCAGCTTAAGTGATTTTGGGGAAGATTCAAGAAAGTGTGTGTTCTTCTGGATTGGATGCTGTCAGGGGAAGCAGATCATTGTATAGTGGGTTATGTTACCACACCCAAAAAAGCCAGATGAGTGAAGCTAGAGCTGCAGTTAATATGAAGCAGTAGTCACTCATTATGGGAAAGGCAAATGTTTGCTGTTTTGTGATTTGCACATTGACCTCATTCTGTGCTTAAAATCTTAAAATGTGAAGTGATCTTGAGGGTTTTTGGGTTTTTCTTTTTTGTCTCACTTCATCTTGGTCATTGAATGGCTTTACTAGATACTAGCAGAGGGGTTGTTTTTGTATTGAGGATTGAACTATGTATTGGATCTTGCACTTGCCAGCTGGGCACTTATGCCACTGAGTGTGTTTTTTTTTTTTTTTTTTTTTTTTTTTTTTTGGTGGAACCAGGTATTGAACTCAGACCCTTGTGCTTTCCAGGAAAGTGCTTATTGTACTGAGCCATCTCCCTGGCCCCAAGACCTTGTTTTAAAAGCAAAAAAATTATTATTATTATTATTATTATTTGTATTTTAGGGAAGGATCTACAGCGTGTTCAGATTGTATTTGTAGTGATCCACCTGTTTACAGCCTCCTGAGAGCTGGGATTACAGGTGAAAAACAAAAAATTAAAAGGTAAAGTTTTTTGAGACTGGCTAGCTATGAGCACTTGGTGAGCTATAACAACGCTGAGCCTGGCTGGCTGATCCCAGATATCAGGAGCTGCTTGCATCTCCTCACTGCAGATAAGGAAAAAGATTATGGGTCAGCTAATAGGAAAGTTTGGTGGGTTAAACCTCAACATTTGTGTCTAGTGAATGTTCATTAGTGCTTCAAGGAAATATCTAGTGGTTTGCCCATGGTCTTATTTAAAAAGAGAACCACTTTGGATACAAGTACTAATAATGCATTTAAGGGCCAGTGGTGGAGCACCTGGATTTGATCCCAGCACTGCAAAATAAGAAAATAAGTCTCAACATGACAACAGAATACAAAATATTCAAAGTGTCTTAATGTAGAATAAAATACTAGGTCCCTGTGCTAGAAATACTGCTTAAAGCCTTGAGCTTGACTGAGTAACTGGATATCTAATTAGTAATAATCCCATGAGAACAGCTTAGACCTCCATTAACTACAAAAATTAAAATCTTGGAGCCAGGCTTGGTGGTGCATGCCTGTAATCCCAGCACTTGGGAGGCAGAGGCAGCAGGAAGGTTGTTGTGAGTTGAAGACCAGCCTGGGCTGCAAAGTGAGCTCAAGGCCAGTCTGAACTTCATAGCAAGACCTTGTGAAAGAGAAAAACTAAATCTTGGTCTGTGGATGTCACTTTGTGGTATAACGCTTACCTGGTATTCTTAAGGGCCTGGAATTGATCTCTGTCACATAGCAAGACCGTATCTCAAAAAAAAAAAAAAGAAAAGAAAAAGAAAAAAGAAAGAAAGAAAAAGTAGATTGGGAATAATGCAGTTCTAGTTAGGTTCTGTCTAAATGGAATTCCTAAATATTATGTATTGTTCTAAATGTAATTTTTTAAATAGGGTCATTGACAAACTAGAAGAGTAGTTTAAAAAAAAAAAAAAACTAGCTAAAGAAGGCTGAAGGGATATCCAGTAAATGCCCTCAAATGTTCCTCATGGGAGAAGGTCTGTGTTGCTGCCCTGGAAATAACAGGAATTCTAGAACAAGAACTAACACTAAAGCTTAAGATAAGTTGCAGATCCATGTGGGACACATTTTCTTTCAAATTTGCAGTAGTGGAAATTTAATCTCGGGCTTTGCACATGCCAACCAAGTGCTCTACCATTGAACTACATTATCAGCTTTCTTTATTTTTTTTGTATCAGGAATTGAACTTGGGACCTTGTGCTTGCCAGGCAGGAAGTTATGCCGCTGAGCTTTCTCCCCAGCCCCAAGACATACATTCTTGGCCCTTAATTTTATTTTGAAACTATGTCTCATTAAACTGCCCAGGAGGCCAGAGAAATGGCTCAGCAGAATAAGCGCTTCCCTGGCAAGCACAAGGGCCTGAGTACAATCCCCGGCTCCACACAAATAAATAAATAAAATAAACTGCCCAGGGTTGCCTCAAACTTGTGATTCCCCCTCTGAACTTTAACGTGGCCACCATTCCTGCCCATTTGAGGCACTTTACATACAAAATTTTATTGACCCAGTGGGTACTCTTTTATTCATTTTGCATTGGAGAGAGCAAACATCTCTTATCAGTATAATAATCTCTCTCCACATAATAGACACTGGAGCAGGGAGATGGAACAGGACCTTGCTCCACCTGGTATTGCTGTGCCTCAAAAGCAGTGCACCTACTGAGTATGGTCACACACACACACACCTGCAATCCTACCAATCAGGAGGCTGAGGAAGGAGGATTCAAGTTCACACCAGCCATTCTGAACTGAATAGCAAAACCCTGTCTCAGAACAAAACAAAGAAAAAAAAAAGTGTGCATCCTTAGGAAATAAGTATTTGCAAAGGATGGGGAAAAATGTAAAATGAGCCAGGAATGGTGGCACACACTTATAATCCTAGCACTCTGGAAGGGTTACAAATTGAAGTCCAGCCTGGGCAAATTTAGTAAGACCCTTTTTCAAAAATTAAGTGTTTTTATTTTCAAAAATTAAGTTTGGCTCAGTCCAAAGGCCCTGGGTTCAACCCCCAGTGGTACCAAACAAAACAAAAACATCTGCCTGTGCTGGTTGTAGTAGTATGTACCTATAATCCCCAGCTACTCGAGGCTGAGGCAGGAGAATTGTAAGTTTGAGGTCAGCAGTTTTGCAAGACCCTATCTCCATGGACTGGGGAAATAACTCAGCAGCATAAACACCTGCCCGGCAAACACAAGATCCCAAATTTGATCCCTGGTATGGGGGAAAAAAACAGTAATATAAAAAGGCTAGAAATATAGCTCAGTAAAATTCTCTGGATTCAATTTCCAATATCCACCTCCCATTCAACCCTACACAAAAATTACTGGTGTTACCTGCCAAGAATTCTATAACTAGTAAGGTATAGGCATAGTAATTATCCATTTTGACTACATACTTGCACAAGAAAGTTATAAGGCTGGGCATAGCACACCTGTAAGTAATCACTTTGGGAGGCTGAGACAGCAGAGTAGACTTCCACACTACGCTGAATAATGAGACCCATCTCAAAAAACAAAAAGGTCCAGGGATTATAGCTCAGTGGCATAGCACCTGGCTAGCAAGCACAAGGTCCTGAATTCAGTTCTCAAAAAAAAATTGATAACCAACAATGGGATCTCTCTCTCTCTCTCTCTTTCTCTCTCTCTCTCTCTGTCTGTGTGTAGTGATGACTGAACCCAGGGCCTTCACACTGAGTTATATTCCAAGTTATATGGTTGTTGTGTTTATTTGTTTTGCTTTTTTTTTTTTCTTTTTTGGCTTTTTGAGACAGGGTCTCGCTATGTAGTTCACTCTAGCCTTGAACTCACTTTGTAACAGCCCAGGCTAACCTCAAACTCAGTGATCCTCCTGCCTCAGCCTCCCAAGTTCTGGGATTATAGGCATGCACTACCATGCCAAACTGCCCTTTCTATTCTTGTACATGGACTGAGACCAGAATTGTGCATCTGACTTCACCTCCTCCAGAAGACAATTATGGTTTCATATAGGATTTCAAGTCCCAGGCTGGGAGTGATGATGCAAACCTGTAATCCCAGCACTAGGAAGGCTGAGGCATGAGTTTGAGCCCAGCCTAATTTAGCAACTTAATGAGACCCTTATGTCTGTAGCTCAGCCCTGGGTTCAGTTCTCCACACCAGACACACACACACACAGAAACGTACACACTTAACATGTGTCCAGGAAGTGTGGATACTCTCACCTCACTTCAGCCCCACCCTGTAAAGCACTTCCTGTTGCCCATTTACCACGCACTACCACTAGAGGGCACCTGGAGAGCAAAAATTGTTAATGGGCGGAGATCCACCGTTTATTTGTTCTGACTGCAGCGCAGCTGCTGACCCTGTGGCTCCTGTGTCCCAGTCTATACAAGGTGTGAAGTACAGACTTGGATGAGGTGAAGAAAGGCAGAAATTTGGAAGGAGGAGGCTCCATATATCACCTTGTCAATCCCCTCAGCCCTGGAAACCTCTCTTTAGTCCTTTGCAAATTTCTGTTACATATTTTCTTTTTTTTTCTTTCTTTGTTAGACAGGTATGGGGTCTCATTATACAGTTCAAGCTGGCCTTGAGCTTACTATGTAGCCCAGGGTAGTCTTGAACTCTCAATGAACCTCCTGCCTTAGCCTCCCAAGTGCTGGAATTACAGACATGCATCACCATGCCTGACTAGCATATACAGAGCTTTTTAAAGGATTTATTTTCCCACTGTAATTCTGCCATATCAGTTGCCAAACAGATCACTTGTATCTTCAAGCCCCTTGTTTCACTTTTCTTGTTGCTCATTTCTGAGAATATGGCAGAAAACAAGTAGCAGATACAAAAATGTTCTTTTAGAGTCATGCACACTGAATGAACCAGTCTAAAATATTGGTAGCCCAAGAAAAGTAGACAAGAGGATATTCAAAGCCTCAAGAGCAGAAAACTGGGCAGAAACTGGTTTATTTTTTGCTTTGAGTCAGGGTCTTACTATTCAGCCCTGGCCAGGCTCCAACTCAGCAGTCCTCCTGCCTCATCCTTCCAAGTGCTGTGCCACAACTGGGCTCACAAACAGGTTTTAAATGGCTTTGATGAAACAGCCTGATGAAATCTATGCCCTGCCATCAGATAAGACTTATCAGCTACCAATCTAGTACCTCCCCTTAATCCTCAATCCTCCCTCTGTGTTTGACAGAATAACAAAGACTGCAAAAGGTGTTCTGTGACCAACCCTACCCCTCCTCAGCTTCTAGTTCATCTAGTTTCTAGGTATGGGTAAAAAAACTCCAGGATACTTGTAACAATAGTCATCAGTATAACTGACACTTTTTCCTTCCTAAAACCATACAGTAATGTGTAGAACTGCATTATTTCTATGCCTGGCTGTAGAACTTTCCTTCTAACTCAGACAAAGGAGAAACTGAGCTTCTTACTAGTCTGGAGCCCTTGTCTTAGTGTCCTAGAAGTTTTTGAAACTGTAATAATTTCTGCTACAGTTGAGCCTATCCCTGCTCCCTTTGGAGCTGTTGTTTGTTTTGTTGGTATTGAGGACTGAATCCAAAGCCCTCACTACATCCCCAGAAAATTTGGTTCAACTCTGTAATTTTTTGATTTTCTAATTTTCTCCTGAGGCTGTTGAGGCTGCACGGAGTAGGGGACGGGGTGGCTTAGGCAGGGCTGATTGACATTCTAAATAGGGTTATTTCATCTCCTTTTGTAAAAGGGGCCAGGAAAAAAATTGGATGAGAAAAGTGCTTGGATTATCAAAACTAGGGAAAGTTGACAAAAGAAAATAAAGAAATCCCAGAACAAATCTTCCAAAACCACGTGAATGTTGAGAAGGGAATCTGACCATCCACAACCTTCATATCGCAAACCCAGCTCTTTAAAACCTAGAAATTGGCGGTCTAGCTCTACATGACGTCATGCCACAGGCTTTCCAATATCACGTGAGAGGAGCACTTGGTCCCGCCTCTCTCTAAATTGTGCGCCTCCCCTCCTTTACTCTGTGACCAATCAAATGTTGTACGTTAGCGCCTTTCCGCCCTTTCCCGCCATCCCAGGCCGCCCACCGTGGCACTCTGGTCCAATCAGGGAGGTCCTGCCTATCAGAAGTCCTCTAATTCCCCGCAGTAGAGGGGCGGAGTTTCAACCTTTTGACTCCACCTTAGTCTCTGCGGCGTGGACCAACCCAAGCCGTCGAGGGGGCGTGGCTTGGGTCCCCTCCCCCACACCGGAGCGCAAGGTTTACAAGGGGGTAGCTGGCGGCGGGCGAGGCCACCTCCAGAGGTCTCAGGTCCCGCAGTACTGTCAGGAGTGGCACGATGGAGCGCTCTCGGGAAGAGGGCTCTAGCGCGGGCCCCTACCCCAGCCCCACGGACCAGCCCTCTGCCCCCTCCGACCCCTCTGACCAGCCCCCTGCTGCTCACGCAAAGCTGGACCCAGATTCCCGGCTCCCACCTGCTGGCCCAGGCGCTGGGAGTGAGGCGCTGGCGGTGCTGACTTCTTTCGCGCGGCGCCTACTGGTGCTGGTGCCCGTGTACCTGGCCGGGGCAGCGGGACTCAGCGTGGGTTTCGTGGTTTTCGGCCTCGCCCTCTACCTGGGCTGGCGCCGGGTCCGAGACGAAAAAGAACGGAGTCTCCGGGCGGCGAGGCAGCTACTGGACGACGAAGAGCGGCTCACGGCCAAAACGCTGTACCTGAGCCAGCGAGAACTACCTGCCTGGGTGAGCCACCCTGCCGGCCCGCTGCATCCCGGGGCCTCTGTCCAGGCTCGCTCCCCATCGTGGGACAGCGGGTCCCGCTAGCCGCTCGCCGGCTGGGACGCACCGCTCGCGAGCCGATCGTGCGCTCTCCCCGCCCATCCCCTGCTGCACGACCGGATTAACTCTTCCACAGATTGGATTTCTCTGTGCTCTCGGGCCACAGCAGGAGAACATCTGGGCGCCCGGTGTGGCCAGGGCGTGCTCCGCTAACCGGGCGGTCTCCTGCGCTGCGCCGGGCTTCGGCCCTGCGCTGGTGCTGCCCCGCCCCTGGCCATTCCAGTCCCGGCCGCCGCTTGAAGATTCCCTTGCTTCCCCGCCCTTCTCGAGACTTTTTACCCACTTTAGGCCATACGCTTTGCCCTTCTCCAACTCTTGCCTACGGGCACCCACGGGGGCCCCACCCCGGGAGCATCACTTAGCTGAGCCCTAACACCTGGAGTGACCCTGTGCTGTCGCCTTTCAGCCTCAAGCATCCGGGCTGCAGCGCCGCGGAGGCGGCTGCTGGGTCGAGGGAGGGGTGCCCGGAAGAGGGTAGTGCGGCGGCTGCAGTTCCCGCTGCCCCCACTCACCGGTCCCTGCCGGCCCCACCCTTTTCCGGACTGTGGGCTGCCCTCGTTGCGTTGACCTAGACCCCTCTGTGTGCGGTCTCCAGGGCAGAGGCGGGCGCCTTCTGTTGGCCTTGCAAAAAAAAAAAAAAGCAGGACCCGTTAGCGGCTCCTCCTTGCTACCCTTTCTGCCCCTCCTAGCTAGCAACCTTCCAACTGCGTGTGTGGTGGGGGCAGAGTGGCAGAAAAGAGGAATCACATTCGCACGAGGCAGGCACACGCTCACTTCCTAGAACCTGTGCTGGAGAGGAGAGAAGAGAAATAAATGGTCCTAGAGACTTGCAGCCCGGACAGCAACTGCTTGTTTTTCCTCCTCTTGAAAATTAATCTCCCTCCTATTACAGAGCACAGGTGTCTTTTCCCATAAAAGGTATTACAAATCAAGAAAAAAGGAGAAAAGGTGTCAGGGCCTGAAAATTCCAGTCCTTCCCTGTCAAGAATTTGCTTTCTACACCTTCCTGGCATTGCAGCCCCAGTCCAGTGAGGGGAGGAGGGAAGTCTGGACAAAGGAACTGGGAATCCTTCCAATCCTAAGATCCCCTCAGCTCTGATTTGACAGGACTGCCCCCAACAAAGAATGTGCCTCCCTCATCCTCTGCCCTGCCTGGCAGCTGTCACTGAGGTATCCATAGAGCATCTTGGCATGGCCTTATTAGAGAGTTTAGTGCCCCAACATCAGAAGAATAGAAACCTCAGGACATCCAGCCTCCTCGTGTGAGGAGAGCTGTTTCAGTCCTGGTCATCTGGCGTCCCACTCTCACCTTGACAGTGCAGACAGAAGGTATCCCTGTGGTTACTGTCTTGACTTACCTCCACAGGTCAGCTTCCCAGATGTGGAAAAGGCTGAATGGCTGAATAAGGTGAGAACTAATAGGTTTTTCTTTTTCTTTTTGCCTTTTTGAGACAGGGTTTCACTATGTAGTTCAGGCTGGCCTTGGACTCACTCGTCCAGGCAGGCCTCAAACTCATAGTGATCTTCCTGCCTCATCCTCCCAAGTGCTGGGATTACAGGTGTAGCACCCAACTTTCATGAGAGGCGAATGAGAATTTCTTCTTCTTTCTGGGTCCTGTTACACCACAATTCCAGGCTGAGCCTGGTCCCCTGTGCTGCCCGTAGGGAGGAATCTGAAGGAATTTCCCTTCAGAGGAAAGACTGGGATCTTTCTGACCATGTTCCCTCAATCCCAGATTGTAGCCCAAGTCTGGCCCTTTCTGGGCCAGTACATGGAGAAGCTTCTGGCTGAAACAGTGGCACCAGCTGTCAGGGGATCTAACCCTCATTTGCAAACATTTACATTCACACGCGTGGAACTGGGGGAAAAGGTATCGTGGAAAGGACTGGGCCCGGGAGGGTGGGCGGCACAGAGGGGGCCGAGGTGCTCTTCCCTTCCCTCCTGGCTCACTCAAGACCTCCTCTTTCTCTAGCCATTGCGCATCATAGGAGTCAAGGTCCACCCTAGCCAAAGAAAAGATCAGATCTTGCTGGACTTGAACATCAGGTAGCACCATTCACTACTGTTCCTGCTTCCCTTTGGGGGATGCTGGTCACTGCTGGCTATGTAAGCCCCTTGTCCCATACATCAGCCTAGACCTAATCTTTATTCTTTTCCTCACTAACCCCCAGCTATGTAGGTGATGTGCAGATTGATGTGGAAATAAAGAAATATTTCTGCAAAGCAGGAGTCAAGGGCATGCAGGTAGGACAGGTGCCAGAGGCCCTCAAAATAGGGAGCTTTCACTCCCAAGTTTCATGGGACATAGGGAAGCAGAAGGTTGAAAAAGTCAAGGTTGGGGAAACGCTCTGTTCTTCTCTTCTTATACTAGCTACATGGCATCTTGCGGGTGATTCTTGAACCACTCATGGGAGACCTTCCTATCGTGGGGGCTGTGTCCATGTTCTTTATCCGACGCCCGGTAAGAAAAAAGTATTGAAGAAAAATGGGAAACAGAGTTGGGATGGTGACATTAGGTAGCTATGGAGAAGAAGAATTGACAAAAGGCTGAAGGGCTTGGTAACCACTGGATGGGTGACCATGTCCCATAAGATCGGTCCTGACCTCTCTCCCTTTCCTTTCAGACTCTAGACATCAACTGGACAGGGATGACCAACCTGCTGGATATCCCAGGACTTAGGTATCAAGGACTTACTGCACCTGCTAAGTATTCCAGCCCTAACCTGAGGGTAACAGTGATCCAAAGAAGTAAAAGATGTCACCTGTGTCCTCTAAGACCTCTCCTATAAATGAAGAGTTTCTTACTGTGATTTTTGTGCAGGAGTATACATTTTAGTAGGGAATAAAGAGGGCTGAAGACTGCTCAAGCAGGGGCAAAAGGACAGGAGAAGCAGCTGGGGATGACAATGAAGTAGATGGGGACTTGGGGTAGAAGAGTGGTTGAGAAGATTTTCAAGAAACACTTCAAAAAAGAAAAATAATACACTTCCTTATAAGATACAGGTCTATCTTGCAGTAGGAAACAGGTCTGGAGGAGAACTGGAGTTGGGGCCAATATCTTTTTTCACCCCTGCCCATGCAGCTCTCTCTCTGACACCATGATCATGGATTCAATTGCTGCCTTTCTCGTGTTGCCCAATCGACTGTTGGTGCCTCTCGTACCTGACCTCCACGATGTGGCCCAGTTGCGCTCCCCTCTGCCCAGGGTATGCCTCTCCACTGCTAGCTCCTCCAGAGCCCTATGCTGGCATCCTCATTTCTCACCCACTGATTCCTAACTTCAGGGCATTATTCGGATTCACCTGCTGGCTGCTCGTGGCCTGAGTTCCAAGGACAAATATGTGAAAGGCCTGATTGAGGGCAAGTCGGACCCCTATGCACTTGTGCGTGTGGGCACCCAGACGTTCTGCAGCTGTGTCATCAATGAGGAGCTCAACCCTCAATGGGGAGAGACTTATGAGGTATTAAGCAGAGCAGAACTAGAACCAGGGGAATAAAGAGGTCTTTCAAGGATGTGGGGAGTAGCTGACTGAAGGCCTCACAACTGCAGCCCATCAGACCTTAGCCCTCTGTGTGCTGCAGGTAATAGTACATGAGGTCCCAGGACAGGAGATCGAGGTGGAGGTGTTTGACAAGGACCCAGATAAAGACGACTTTCTGGGCAGGTGAGCACATCTGTGTTGATTCAGAGCGTCAATGCTACCATGGTCCCAGAGGTAACTGTAGTTGTTTTCTGAGTTTGGGAGTTATATCATTTTTCTTCCCCATCTCCTGTGCTGTTGTGTGCATGTATATGTGCACATGCACACACAGTATCTCCTGAGTCTAGGGAGGAGCGGGTCTGAGTTCTGGAGGTACTTCTGGGTAGGTGAGTAGAGGACCACTGCCACAGACCAATGATAATAACCTTTTCTCTCACTGTTCTCTGCCCTCTTTGACCCCAGAATGAAGCTGGATGTAGGGAAAGTGCTACAGACTGGAGTCCTGGATGATGTAAGCTGGGAGAAGAGGACGGTGGGAGTGTTTGCCCCTTTGGGCAGACAGAAGCTGCCACATTGGTATAGGGAAATGGGTGTCTGGGTGTCTCATCTCTGCTGGACCTCATTTCTACTTCTCCCTTCAGTGGTTCCCTCTACAAGGTGGCCAAGGCCAAGTTCACTTAAGGCTAGAATGGCTGTCACTTTTGTCAGATGCAGAGAAACTGGAGCAGGTAAGTCATGTGGGTAGGAGGAGGAACAGGTGGGGAGGGCCAAAGTCAGACATCTCCGCCTCCCACCAGGTTCTTCAGTGGAACCGGGGTGTCTCCTCGAAACCAGAGCCTCCTTCAGCTGCCATCCTAGTTGTCTACCTGGATCGAGCCCAGGATCTTCCTGTAAGTTTGGCTGAGGTATGGGAGGGTGGAGGGCAGATGCAGCACTACACACCTTCCCGTGCTTCATGCTACAGCTGCCCCTGAATGGCTTCCTCCAGAAGTAAAAATGCAGCACAAGGTTCCAAGAAGGGGGCAATGTCCACCTCAGGGAGGAGTCTCCAGTGTGACACTACTTTCCTTCACCAAAACGCAAACACCTAAGACAGTGACATCTGAATTCTGCCCCCACAGTTGAAGAAGGGGAACAAGGAGCCCAACCCCATGGTACAGTTGTCAATTCAGGATATGACCCAGGAGAGCAAGGTGAGGATGCCTTGGAGGGGTGCCTCATGAGGAAGAGGAGGAGGAGGAGGACTTCTGGGGCAAAGGCTTCCTTTACAGTGTTTCAGATACAAAGGGGTGGCAAGGGGAGCAGAAAGGTGCTTGGTGTCCACAAGCTCCTCCTCCCTACGTCCTCCCTATCGCTAGGCAGTCTACAGCACCAACAGCCCAGTGTGGGAGGAAGCTTTCCGCTTCTTTCTGCAAGATCCTCAAAGCCAGGAGCTGGATGTGCAGGTGAGATCATCCCTTATTTGCCTGTTCCCTTATCAGATCTTCGTTACTGTGCATGGACGATTGAACCCAGAGACTCTATCATTGAGCTACATCCCCAGTCCTTTTTATTTTAAGATGCTGTCTCACTAAGTGGCTCAAACTGGCTTCAAACTTGTGATTTTCCTGCCTCAGCCTCCCAAGTAGCTGGGACTACAGACTGTCACCATGCTGGCTGAATCCTGTACCTTTTTTTTTTTTTGGTGCTGCTGACAATGGAATGCAGGTCTTGTGCATGCTAAGCAAGTAGTCTATACTCAGCCATGCCCCCAGCCCTCCTGATCTTTCTTTGCAATCCATCTACCCATTCCCCCAGAGCCCTCCTCTCCCTCCACCTATCTCTAGAATCAAGTTTGGTTTGGTTTTGGTTTCTGGGAGTTGGGTCTAAGGATGTAATCATACTAGGCAAGCATTCTATCACTGAGCTACTTTTCTTTTGTTTCTTTCTTTTCTTTTTTTTGTACCAGGGATCAAACTCAGTACCTTATACTTGCCATGGAGGCACTGAGCTATTTCCCTAGCCTTCTGAGCTACGTTTCTTTTTCTTTTTTTCTGAACTATATTTCTAATCTCTAGAATCAGTTTTTAAAATTGGTATACTTATTTTTTGTTTTGTTTTGTTTCTGGAGCTGGGAATTGAACTCAGGCCCTTGCACTTGCCAGGGAAGTGCTTAATCCACTGAGCCATATCCCCAGCCCGGTATACTTATTTTTATTATATATATATTTGGTCTTTTTGAGACATGTATAGTTCATGCTGGCCTTAAACTTACTATGTGGCCTAGCCCTCAAACTCACAACAGTCCTCCTGCCTCAGCTTCTGGGATTACAGGCATGCACTACCGTGCCTAGTGTTAATGTGTACTTAAAATGATTGATTTGGGAGGGCTGGCCAGATAGCTCAGCAGACCAAAGCACCCACTTAGGCAGAGCGCAGTGGCCAGGTCCGATCCCCGGCGGGCCATAGTGGCACCACCCCACCCCTGCTGAGAGGGCCATTGAGACTGGGCTTGGTGGCACGAGCCTGTAATCCCAGCATTTGGGAGGCTGAAAAACAGGATCACTACAAGTCCAATCTATGTAGTAAGATCCTGTAGACCCTATACTAAATACATTTAAAGAAGAAAGGGGGCCAAGGGAGATGGCTCAGTAGAATAAGTGCTTGCCTGGCAAGTGCAAGGCCCTGAGTCCAATCCCTGGTTCTGCCAAAAAAGAAGATTTGGGGAAGCTGGGAATCTAGCTGTGTATCAGAGAACTTGCCTAGCATGTGCAAAACCTGAGTTAAGTCCCACATCAGGGTGGGAGTAGGGTTATGGCATAAAAATTATGCCTCCATAAATTCTTTTTTTGGGGGGCTAGGCTTTTTTTGTTTATTTTGAGACAGGGTCTTCCTACGTAGTTCTAGCTGGCCTTGAACTCACTATGTTCCCCAAGCTAGTCTTGAACTCACAGAGATCCTGCTGCCCCAGGCTCCTGAGTGCTGGGATTACAGATATTCAGCATGCCTGGCTGTCCTAATAAAATTAATATCCCAATTTTTTATTTTTAATCTTGTATTTGGTATAGGGTCTCATTACACAGCTCAGAGTTGTAGTGATCCTCCTGTCTCAGCCTTCTCAGTGCTGGGATTACAGGCATGTACCACCATGTCCGGTTTTGGTGGCTGGCACGACGTGCTAGAATATGGTATTGGGGATTGAACCCGGGTCTTTGTGCTTGCCAGGCAGGTGCATAGACTGCCAAGTTATCTCTGCAGCCTAATACCTCGATTTTAAGGATCATAGAAAAAGCATGAGACAGCATCTGACTTCACAGTGCTTACTGACCAGTTTGATAGAGAAGACACACATATATCAAACTATACTAGGACATGAAATATTAACTAGGAGGAGCAAAGTAATCCATAGTATGACACAGATGGTCACAGACAGGCACTGAGGCTGAAGTCATGAAAGATTTTGTAAAGGAAGTAGGATTTGTATTAAGACCTGAAGCTCTGCCTCCTTAGGCAAAGGAAAAGAGAATGAGAGCTTTCCAAGGAGTAGAAGGGAATACACAAAGGCAGAAGGGAGCAGAATGAGGACAGGACTCTGATGCCCTAGTGGAAGGAAAGATTCATGACAGCAGGGAAAGGGGAGGCAGGAGCCATGTTACCTACTGTTCTCACAGCACCTCCTTCCTGTCTGTAGGTGAAGGATGATTCCAGGGCACTGACCTTAGGGGCGCTGACCCTGCCCCTGGCTCGCCTGCTCACTGCCTCAGAACTCACTCTCGACCAATGGTTCCAGCTCAGTGGCTCTGGCCTGAACTCCAGGCTCTACATGAAACTGGTCATGCGGGTATGGAAGTGAGGAGGCACCTAGGCATGGGGAAAAGGCCTGTAGGTTCCTCAGCGTGGAGAGGATTAAATAAGGGGCACATGGACGAGTACCTGGCAGATATGCAAAAAGTGCATTGATCTGGCTGGGGGGGGTGGAATGGTATGGGAGTTGGGAGGGTATGAAAGGAGCATCTAGGGATGAACTTGGCCAAATCGGGACCTGGTTTCCCAGCCTGAGCCTGTGCCCTGCCTGCCAGTCCCTGCACCACCTTGAGTGGATGATCATGTGCCCTTCCCAGGTCCTGTACTTGGATTCATCACAAATCTCCTTCCCCACGGTACCTGGCACCGCTGGGGCTTGGGAGCTGGACAGTGAGAGCTCCCCAGTAGGCAGCAGTGTGGATGTTCCACCTTGGCCCTCTCGCACCACTCCTGACAGCCACTTTGGGACAGAGGCAAGTTGCTATCTCGAAATCTTTAGGCTGCATCTTCCCACTTGAAGTGTGCACTGCCTGCTGTGGGCTGATTCTGAGAGGTCTGTCTCTTCAACTGCCATCTGGTCCCCTTTCTGTCCCTTTTGCAGAATGTGCTTCGGATTCATGTATTAGAGGCCCAGGACCTGATTCCCAAAGACCGTTTCTTGGGGGGACTGGTAAAGGGCAAGTCAGACCCCTATGTCAAACTAAAGCTGGCGGGACGAAGCTTCCGGAGCCATGTCATTCGAGAAGATCTCAACCCTCGCTGGAATGAGGTTTTTGAGGTCAGAACTGAGTGGCTAGGACTCCTCTCAGTCTATTTTTCCTTCTGGCATTAGAGTGGCCCAAAAACCTATGGGGTTCAGTTGGCTGGAAGTTAGAGTGGGAAATGCAATTATTTAGAGCAGAAAAGGAGAGAATTCTCTTTCTTCTGCACTGTTTGTTCTCATTAGGTGATCGTCACATCGATTCCAGGCCAAGAGCTAGAGGTTGAAGTTTTTGACAAGGACTTGGATAAGGATGACTTTCTGGGCAGGTGAGACTCGGGTGCAGAGCCTGTAAGGCTCCTGGAGCCTGACCCTTTGCTTCACATCTTTCTCTTTCTCCACAGATGTAAAGTGAGTCTCACCGCAGTGCTAAGCAGTGGCTTCCTGGATGAGGTGAGCATGAGCTTAAGATGGACAGGTGCTTCAGATCTCCCCCATACCTCACCTTCTTTTATTTATTTATTTATTTATTTATTTATTTATTTATTTATTTATCTATCTATCTATCTTTTTGAGACAGGGTCTCACTATGCAGTTCAGGCTGGCCTTAAGCTCACTTTGTAGCTCAGGCTGGTCTCAAACTCACAATCCTCCTGCCTCAGCCTCCCGAGTGCTGGGATTACAGGCCTGCACTACCACGCCCGGCTCCCTCACCCTCTTGATTCCTGTCCCCCATGCTCCAGGCTTACCCCACCTATTTCCACAGTGGCTGGTCCTGGAGGACGTCCCATCTGGCCGCCTGCATTTGCGCCTGGAGCGTCTGACCCCCCGGCCCACGGCTGCTGATTTAGAGGAGGTGCGGGGGTTAGAGAAAGGAGAGGGGCCAGGTTCATCTTCCAAGGCCAAGGAGACAGCTGACAGCCCAGCCCCTTTTGTGACCTCCCCAGGTGCTGCAGGTGAACAGTCTGATCCAGACACAGAAGAGCGCAGAGCTGGCAGCAGCCCTGCTGTCTGTCTACCTAGAACGGGCCGAGGGCCTGCCGGTGAGCTGCTCCCCTGGCCCATCCACTCTCAGGCATGGGTGCTCCTTGTGGATTTGGAACAATAAAAGGCACCTTTTTCCTGGGGTGTGAGGATGGTTCAAGGTCAGAAGAGTGGTAGCTGTGAGGGGAAGTGGAGATGCAGCAGATAGCTATGGCTGTACTTTGTGAGAGGAGGCCCTGATTCAAATTTTAAGACTAACAGTATTCTCTTTCTAGCTCCGAAAAGGAACCAAGCCTCCCAGCTCTTATGCTACTCTTACTGTAGGGGAGACGACTCATAAAACTAAGGTATTAAGAATATCACATTTGAGAGGCCGGGAAGATGGCTCAGTGGAATAAGTACTTTCAGGAGTTCAATCCCTGGTTTCGCC
>PVKA01035712.1:0-22397 GCA_004027165.1 Ctenomys sociabilis
ATAAAAGTATAAAAATGAAGTATACATCGTGAGCCCATAATATTAAGCTGAGCTGTAAATGGATATGGTCGACAATTTCTTTGAATAACTCCCTATGGTTGCAGAATGCTGGACTGTGTTGGATTGTGGTGTCGAGTTCAAGCACCTAAGGTAGTTGAATGTCAATGGAGTGCCCACTTTTGACAGGTGTAGACAAAGGGAGGGTTGTAGAAAGAAAAAAAATCATGATGTGTGTGTATAGACAGTACAGTTGGGATAGATAATGCTGTGCTTCTACATAATTCTATGAGAGGCAAGATCTGCACTAATGGTGGTTGGACAGGATATTATGTCGGCTTTTAGTGCTATGGTCATCCACTAGGTAAATAATTATTGAATCTTTGATATAATTGAGCTATATAAAAACCTGTAAAGATAATATCATGTATGCACCTTGTACAATACCAAAATGTTCCTTTTAAAAACACATTTTTCATGTACAGTAAATATGGGGCTAAACATCATAGGAATTATTATTAGAGTATTTTGAATAATTTAGAGAATTGGGAGTGTAGATACAGTACTGAATGCAGAGATAATGAATGTACCTATTGATAAAATAGTGACTGTTATAATGTAGGCAGAAAAATAATTTGTTTATGTGGAGAAAAAGGGTCATCCAAAATGAAAAACTTATCCCAGTACCATTCTGTGAGGAATAAAATAAACTGCTAGTGTCAGACCTAGAAGTAAATGACCTTTGCCCACATGACCACTGTGCATGGATTAGAACAACTCAAGGAGCATTTAGGTAAGACATCTTTAAAGGTTAGGACCACCTAACCTTCAGAATACTGACATTTTCCTTTTATTCTTTCTAAACATGTCAATTTGTAAAGTAAATTTTCCACCTTTTGTTTATAGTGTCTAGGTTAAAAAGTAAGAGAACAAATCAAGATTACAGGTGTGGACATTTATTCCACAAAAGGATTAATAACTCAGAAAATAGATCTCTCATCTACTTCTGACTCTATTACTGCCCCAACGCCTTGCTGCCTGGCTTCACTGATGCTCTGAAGACAGCGAGAGATTTGTCCTTCACCCTCTCTATTCCTCTTCATCCTCATTATTCATCTCTATAACCATATGTCAAGTGAGAAGGTATATATTTTGCTCTATAAATGTCTTTATTCATTTTATCTTTCAAGCTGTTAGCTTGACATTTGCATTTTGGAATTCCCATTTTGCACTGGAGTATGGAACACAAAAAACTTTTTTCATATTTTTTTTCCATTTCTACATAGGAGATTGGTGTATTTTTAATGCAGATACATAAACATAGAGAAATGCTTGTGATAGGCTCAGCAAATTCACAGGCATGAAATTTCCATAGCATTTTTGCTGAATGGTCTTGAAATTGTCATTGAGCTTTGAGTAACCTTTCAGGATGAGGTATGGCTGCTAGTGAAATATGATGGCTTTTGTATCTTTCTTTATTCTGCTTTATTAAAATGAATATAAGTAATCTCTTCTAATATCTTTCTCCCTTTTCCAATGAATGTACTTGACAGAAGTGGAAAGGGGAAGGAAAATTCCATTATTTGTGTTTCATTAAACATATGCATAATAAATCTTTATTAGGAAGCTCCTTTGAGTATGAGTGATTTAGATATTAAACTATTACATCACACCTTCCAATTCATCTAGATTATTATGCACACATGCCCTGAAAATCATTATAAGATGTATAGTCAGAAACATATTTCAAAAGTGGAAATGATTTTGGTCTTAATAGTTATGTAAGTGTTTTAGTTTGTAGAAGATTAATATGGGGAGCTTTAGCACAGAATATTTAAAATCTAGATATTAATAAAGTATGATTATATATATTTTAATACCTCAAAATACATTAAAGACATTTTCAGGGCAAAAATATGTTTGTTTGTTTGTTTTTTAGAAAATAGTTTATTAGCTTCAGAACTTCATTCATGTTGTTTAGGTGTGTTGTATGACAATTGGCTCCATGAGAGGATCAACAGCAAGGCTGGATGAAAGTGGCCACAGGGATCTCATGTCTTTTTTCCCTGAGCCCCAAAATGAGCATGCGTAGCATATTTATTGAGAAGCTTAGAAAGTACCGATCATTGACAAAGGGCTATGTACAAGAAGCCCTCTAACTCACAAAATCTTGATCAGTCACATATTGCAGTTATTCTAAAACTTTAAGGTACACATGATTTCCTCCTCTTGTCTCTTAAAACAGTTCTGAAAAAACAAATAGGATTGTTGTATCCTGACAGCTTGCCACTAGGTGAACATCCTCTTTGTTTTCCCTGCACTTTGTCCTCAGAGATCTATCATACATAGTATAGCATAGGTGAAGCAATGTAATTGTTTTGAAAATTTATTAAAAGCACTGCTGAAAAAAATGTTCATTAATTCATTCAATGTTATATTCAGTTATAGTAGAGGAACATAATTATGAAGACTCTGAAATCAAGATGAATGGAAGCTGAAGTAATCTGGAAATCAGAAGTGGGTGCCAGGTAGGTGTCTAGGGACCAGAGGTAATAAACTGTACTCTAAAATCCAAGAAACCTTGGGTGAATAGATTTATAGGAAGTGTTTCCAGCACTGACTCATATCAATGTATGTAGACCTATTCTCTTACTCACTGGAATATGCTCACTGCATCATAGCTGCTCAAAATTGGAATCATCTGTCAGATCTAGTGATTCAGAATATACAGTGTAACCAATTTCTCAGATGGTTTACATGTACAATAAAGTTGTGGGGACTGCTCCCTATCTCCCGACAGCCCATTTGTCAGTGCGTTAACCCAATATCAGTGGGTTAGTCTACTTGATGAAATTAGATTTCAGAAGATGCGACAACTTCTGATACGAAACTAAGCCTTCAATACAATAAGCCTTTTAGGGGGCATTTTAATTCATATGCATAAAATTATGTTCGATCTATCTATCTATCTATCTATCTATCTATCTATCTATCTATCTATCTATCTATCTACCTATCATCTATCTATCTGGCAGTAATGGTAGACAGCCAAGGTGATTGTTGGAGCACATATCTGGGTGTGTCTGAGTGGATCATGGAGGTGTGAAAATGGCATGTTTGTCTGGCCCCTTTCTCTCTATAAGTTTCCCTGCCTTCTTACTGGCTATCATGAATTAAACTATTTTTCTGTACTATGCCCTTCCACAATGACTTTTCTGTCTTAGAACCAGCTCACCTTGCAACCCTCTAAAGTCATGAACAAAATTTGGCCAAGAAGAATCAAGCAATGGAGATGCTGTAATAGGTGCTATTACACACTGGCATGGATTATAAGAGAGAATCATAGTGAAAAACTACAAATGTGTGCATGATGAGAGGGAATATTTTAAGAGGATGAGTCAAGTGCAGGTCATGTGGAGGTGGTCACAGTGTAGGTGAAGACCACTAGGAAAGAATTTTGAGTTCTTTCCACTACACCTATCTCTGCTCCTGCTTCCCCTTGGTGGTATAGGTCCTTGACCATCCTTCCTTAGGAGATCTATTTTTTAATAATATACCCTCCATGTGTTCCTCATGCTATCCTAGGATACAGAACAACAAAAGGATCTCAGCATTCTTAGGAACAGTTCTAAGAGTCTCTTATAAATTGAAGATGACTTTAGTGAAAAAATTTAAAATATCTAGCACAAATGAAGTATGAACTGAAAGGACGAATAGCTTCCCAAAGCAAGGACTTAAAATTAGACAGCAAAATTGTCTGATTTATTAATTCTTAAGAGTGGCTGTTGAAGATTAACAGAGCCTTTTCCAAATTTGAGGTTCTGTTATTTTATGATACACCTATTTTAAGAGCACTGATATTTCTGTATTGTCACACATTGTGTTACTCTGTTACCAAATATTTTACATTATTTTATCAAGTGGCTCATTTGTTGTCAAATGTACGTAGTGCTGGATCTGAGCATTCCAACAAAGCATCAAAACCTTTATGTATATAAAACTCAGTATTGGGTAAGTAAAAGCTATCATTCATATTGTGGTGCTGGCCTGTAATCCCTGTAGTGGGAAGGCTAAGGCAAGAGGATTCCTATGAGTCTAAGCTGTGTAGCTAGACTGTGTACCAAATAAATAAATAAATAAATAAATACATTATCTTGATACCAGGAATTCCTCTTTTATTGCCATTATTTTGTTACCCCAAAAGTAGGTTGGTATAAAGAGAAACCTTTGGGAGGGAAAGGTGTAGGATATGTTTTGTTCTCAAAGTAGAACTTGATAGATACAACACCATGGCAGAATTATTTAATCTTGTTACTTATTACAAAAATATAAGGAGTGAAAAGTTGAGTTTTGTTGTTCTATGGGCAGAATTGTTTTGTGCCCAGAACTGTTCTGCAAAAATAATCTATGATTTTACTAGAATTGAGCCTTCCTTGAAATATTACTGTCATCTCTCTGCCACTTTCAGCACCAGAAGACTTCTAAATTCCAGAGGAGTATCCTAGAAAAGGAGACATATACATCTGCACTTTTGCCACTTCTGGGTCTATTGAATTCTCTTCAAAATCACAGTTGATCAATGTTAGTTGCTCAACCTTCCTGGAATCCACATAGTTATGTTACAGTAATTCTGTAGTTTGATGGAAACTTATAATCATATTTATTCTTTAGGGATATCTGAAGGCCCTTTAGGCACTAATTTGCATCTATCAGGCCTGAGATTGGTTGACTGCGAGACCCTGGTTCTTGCCAAATGCTAACAAGTTCTGCTGGAACTGAACCAGTTTGGAGAATGAAGCTAGTATAACAGCTATGTGATTCTCAAGTTCCACTAGCTACAAAGCTCTTTCAATTTACCTGGCAGTCTGTGTTGAATAAGTGGGAAAATGTATCCAAAATTTTTATCTCTGAGTTAAAATTCCCAGAGAAATAGTTAGCTTTCCAGGAATCCTCGCCAAGTTGTAATAAACCACCTGTCTTCTATAAGTATAACCCACTGAAATACAGTATTGGACAATGCTATTACTCACATTTCATTTACTTACACAGAATTCCATATATAGGTAAAGTGGTCATTTAAAAAAATAAAGCAATCTTAAAATTAAGCAACACTTAAATTATTAGTGATAGATCTTCAGTTATATTTAAGGAAGAGAAAAAGTTATTTGAAGATGATTTGAAGAATAAATCAATGGACTACTAAACATTTTTTGATGTAAGAAATAATTTGAGGGACTGTGATACTGAATGGCTAGAATGATAACTGGTTTTAATGGCTAGAATGATAACTGGTTTTAAGGACACTCACATTATATATAATATAATGAGAGTTTAAGAGTCAAACAAATTTAAGAAAGTTAAGCAGACAGAAACAAAAAATTTATAATTGTCTCATTATCTGTCAGGGATCTGACATTCTCTGAAGCAGAATGTCCAATTGCCAGACACCTACATTATCTCTTTCTCCTGTTTTTCCAGCTATTGGTTTCAGGAGCTACTGAAAACTTCTCACATATTCTTTATCTGTAAATGCAAGTAACCTGGGATCAGCAAATTTGAAATGTCAGGGTTCAGAATTGCACTCGATCACAATACTGCACATAGTGGTAGAGTACAAAGGTGATCACTCCCTCCCTTTTTCCCTTGCCCTGAAAGACAGACAATAAAACACTCTCTCTTGCCATCCCTTCAGGGAGTCATGTTTGTGGTTTCTGTAATTCTGTGCCAAAATATTTTCTTTTAAGGCATATTTGAATGATCACATTATTGCCCCTGCATTGACTGAAATTTGTCTTTGTATTTTATAGTATGATATATTTCTGAGTGCTATTTTTTGCAAACAAAATTGTGATTGTTTTTTATAGTTCACTCAGGATTTCCAGTAGCAAAAGACTTAAGTGTGGTGAGTTCTAGACAAGCATTTATTTAAATGCACTTGCGAATCCCTCTGTTTCCTCTTTCTTCTCATCATTGCAACTATGTTCCAGGGTTTGTATACAGTTATTATTCTGGGTGGTGATTTGGGGTAACTTGGGGGCAGCAGAAGTTGGAGAGGTATCATTGGGCCTTAGCACTTGTCATAAGACATACATTGATATCTAGTGATGTGAGCTATGCTGTCCTCTTGGCTAGCATCAGGCAAGGTGTCTTCCACTGTCACTATGGGTCATGTCACTGACATGTGAGCAGATATTTGGCTTTTATCCCAGATGTGCAGTTTTGGCACAGAGCAGCATCAAGGCCACAAGGCAGATTTAGACCTACTAAAGTTCACTTCTGACAGCTTTTGATTTCTCTGTGGACCAACTCCCTTCTGCTCTCAGCTAACAAAACTTTTCCTCTGGGTTTTATTATGCTCTCTGTACCTCTCTGGATTTAGTTGTACCACCTCAGTCACTATTACAGGGTAATGGTAGCCTCATATCTTGCAGTCTCAAGCCATGATGGCATGGAGGTTATATGACTATAGGATTGAAAGAAAGTACAGAATGGAATAAAAATATATGAAGGATTTCAAGTGCATATAAGTAAATTCTTAAGAAGTTCACCCTACAGAGGTGGTTGTCTAAGTGAACTGAAGTAGGTTTTAGTTGTCACAGGGAAAAGTCCTATTACCCAAAATAAAAATAGGTACAATGGACTAAATGGAAAGATGTAGGACATATCAATGTGGAGGCTGATCCTGACATGGGACTTAGGACATATTTGAATGGGAGGGTCAAGTACCTATAGGCAATGGGGAGAAATTGGGCACTTTGCATAGGGTTAAAAACAGGTTAAGCGGAAGACTGAAAATTGAGATAGAGGGTCTGTTTTGCTTTTAGACACGCCACATAAGACACATATATGCTTTATAGTTTTATATGTACATATATGTATCATAAATACCTACACATATCCTCTTTGCTACTTCCAGTGGAATTTTTGTTTTTTATGTTTCATATCTGTTTACTGCTGATTTACAGGGAAACTATTGATTTTTATATGTGGAGAGATTAATGATGTATAGCTCAACTACTTTTGTTTCTAGCAGCAATTTTTTTGAGATTTCTGAACAGCCATTTCAGTAAATAAACATTTGTCTCTTTTCTTAATTTATGTAGCATTGTGATGATTTTTCCTCTCTCAAAAGTAGATGTTTGCACTTGACCTTGGTGTGGGATTATGTGGCTACAATGGGTAGTTCGTTGTGGAAGAGAATCTATATTCATAAGAAGCAAGTTTTGAATCCCTAGAATAAAACATCATTCGGATGATTTTCTTTGTTATTTGCTTTAAAGAAATGTATATTATAGATTTGATTTGCTAAGTGAGATTTAGAACTAATTTTTATTGAATGCACTAACACTGATTTGTTATCGCATATTTGTGTACTAGTGTACATTTTTGCAAAGTTTTATAATCAGAAATCTGCCAGATTCATCAAATGAATCAAGAAGTTTTGCCTTCTGTTCTCCTTTTGGGTATAGTTTGATAAAATACAGAAATTATCTGTTCTTTCTGCAACTGAATAAATGTATCTGTAAAATCATCTGATACTGGGCTAGGTTTTTGAAATAATTCTTTAATATTTCAATTGACTTAACTGTTTTGTTTTACAAGATTTATTTTATTGCTATTTTAAAAGAACTTGGTTTTGTTCTACTGATCATCTGTTTTCTTGGTTACTGTTTGTCTTGGTTACTTCACTCTCAGTGCTAGTACAAAATACCGGGCATCCAGAATAAAAGAAGGTAAGATTTATTTAGTTTACAGTTTGTGAAGGTTTCAATGCATCCTTAGCTGGCTTCAAGGCTGAGTGGCACATGGCAGAGAGTAGAGGTTCATGGAGGCAGAAAACAATCGAACAGCAAGAGCAAAAAGGGAGGAGCAGCAGCAGAGAGCAAGTGTCTCTCCCATCCTTATGTTGCACTCATGCTATCTGCCCCCGGGCAGGTGCAGCACTCACATCTATAATCTCAGCATGTGATTATGAATTAATCACAAACCTTGAAGCCAGCCCTATGACTGCATGAGGCTTTAAGGTACATCTAGACCCAAATCATAGCACATCTTACTTCCTTCACTAGATATTTTATTGCTCTATTCCATGTTTCTTGGATGGATTGTTTGGCTCATTGTTTTGAAAATTTTTAATGTTTATACTAAGATGTGTATTTTCCTCTGAATTTGACTGATTTCCTTTCATGGTGTAGCATGTGCTCTGATGTCATTAGCTTTCCTAGCTAATGAGATAGTAATTTTGTTTTGATCTTCTCGTTAACCCAAGACTTATTTAGAAGAGTGTTTTGAATTTCCAAATGGATAGATATCGTGGTTTTTTTTTTTTTGCGGAACCGAAGATTGAACTCAGGCCTTTGTTCTTGCCAGGTAAGTGCTTATTCTACTGAGCTATCTTCCCAGCCCCTTGTCTGTTTTAGAACTTTATTTTTTTTTGCTGTTTAGTTTAAGAGAATGAGAAGTATATTATTTCTACTTTTGTAAGGCTTTGATGAGTTTTTATTGATGCAGTAAAGTTTTGCTTCTATTCCATGTCCATTTAACAACTTGTATTTCTGTTTTCAAGATTCACTATTTTTGTATATCTATGGACACACTCAAGTTTTAAAAATGATTAATAGATAATGCTCAGTACTTACATTAATGGAATAATTTTGTCCCCAAATAATTCTATTTTATTTTCTGTCACAGTTGAGATTTTTCCAATAGTCATACCTGATGAATTCATAAATTCCAGGTATGTTTACCATAGTTAACAAGTAACAATCAAAAGTATCCTGGGAAAAGCATTTTAAATTCTCATAGAAAATATTACCAAAGTCCCAAAACAATTCAACCAATGTCTCGTTTCTCCCCAGAAAAAGGCAGATGTAATCCAGGCAAGGTATTACATCTTTCTTCCTATTTGTTATGAAACAATCCCAAATAAACACATGGGAAATGTTTAAGATATAAAAATAAAATTACAGGTGCTTCCAAAACAAATAGAAAGCGGGAATAAAGAGAATGAATGCAATAAAAGAGGAATAAAAATAGAGATACTAATTAATTCTCACGAGTGATGGCAAAAAGGCTAAACATATGTTATTTCTAATCTCATTTTACCTCTTACTCCCAACCCCCTTGTCACCAGGTCTACTTTGCTTTTCTAGAACATACCAAGTTTATAAATGAAATGTACACCTCCTAAATCTTCAGGTATTTGGCTTTTCTTGGAAATTATAGTGTGTTTTAGTGATTAAGACTACAGATTCTGTAACCAGATTAGTTTTAAAGCCCATCTCCACTATGAGCTAGCCTCTCTTAAGCCTCAGTTTTTGCACCTATACAATATGGTTAATAATCCTGCTTCCTGGAGTTGCAAGAACTAAATGAATAACTCACAGTTTGGTTCACATAATACTTATTTATGATCATTTCCATTCATGTCTTAATTATTCACTGTCTCATTGTGCAATTTAAAGGTTCAACAGATACATATCAATAAGTTGTTTCCTTTCTCAATTCAAAAGTTAATTAATACTACTGTGATTACTGATACCAAATTGATTGGATGTTTATTGTAGGTGCTCATATATCTACACAGTCATTTTTGAGAGTTTAAAAAGATTGTAAAGTAAATTAATATTACCGCTAAGTTCTACATCAGCATATTGCACTTAAAGATTCATTCATCTATTTTCCTTGGGGTTGAGTCTCAACATTAATATCCTGTTACTTTAAGCTTTCTTTTTACTTTTACTGTTAATGATCCTTAAAAAAAGACATATTGTACAGGCTATTGGAAGCTTCACTATACTGCACTCTGTGTGCTCCTCTGTATTATTTGGGTCAACATTTATTGACCAACATGACTCAACTGACTCGTTTGGATACAGTCAATATTATCAACCTGCTATTAATCTCAATAGTAGTCAATAAATTTATATCTGGGCATTAACAACTTATTGGACTGAAAGCTTTATGAAGGAATAGAAGGCAACATCTTGTTAGTTACATTAGTCCTGTGCTTCACTTGACTTAGAAGTTTTGGCCTTGGATGAATAGAAGGTTGTAATAGATGTCAAGAAAAATTTTAAAAATCAGATAATTCACAGATATGCTGGCAAGACTTTGGACATCAAACTGTATAAACCACAGAAAGGATAAGATTCACTGACCAGTATTTTAACATAGCAGTACTTTCCTCACCCACACTGTAGCAAGCCTGACAGAGTAAAGACATTTGTACTCAATTATATTTTTGTACCTTTTTGTTTGCTCCTAGTAATTTTAATCAGAATTTAAAATTTTGTTTCTTTGAAGCCACCCCCTTTATGCATTGCTTATGATTGCAAATATACAGACTTGTCAGCCAGACTTGAGGATATCAATACTTTTATGCAGTTAATATTAATAAAGAATTGGGCTAGTTTAGATTTCTACACTTTTTCATCTTACAATGCTACTTTACATACAATGTTTTTCAAGATTCTAAAGAAAAAAATCACAAGACTTTACTCACTTCTTTGTAAATTATTTTTATCTTATTATATTTGTGCCCTTTAGAAAGATCTTTATATGACCTAAACTGGAATCTAGACATTTCATTGGCTTTGACTGGAGAGTCAGCTTCTGAGTACAATGATGTGACAGTTAGCCAATGACATTTCTTTGAACGCACTGTTTGATTTAAGAAAGAAAAGAAATTATACCATAATTGAATTAAAAATATAAATACAATCACCATGTAAATTTGCAATAAAGTGTTGCCTTCAGTTATAGTGGTTGTTCTCAATCAGAAGTGATTTTACTTCCACAAGGGACATTTGAAAATATCTTGAGTCACTTTTGATTGACACAAATGCTGTGCAGGGATGAGGTGTATTATTGGCATCTGGTGGGTACAAACCACTAAACACCAGGCAATGAAGACAGCCCCCTACCACAGAGAATTATCTGGGTGCAAATAGTGACAGATTGAGAAACCCTGCTTTGAGGTGGTGCCATGTCTTTTGCTTCAGCTCTAGTCATTCATAAGAAGAATCCAAGCTTCATTTTACCCAGCTATCTCACATTATGCAATGCTTTCTTAAAATTCTAATCTATCTGTGTCAGATACACAGCAGTAAGGCTGTTTCTCTGTATGAGGGAAATTGTTTTCTACTAACTGATGACCTCAGCTTAGCAGTTTCTTTTCCAGCACATCAAAGCTCACAGTCAGACTTGCTGCAGCAAGCGCACTTTTGAGTGGCTTTATGACATATAAAGACCCTCTCACATTCATCCTGTGCTATTCTATTGTTTACAAGGTAGCAGTAAATTATTTATGACTATGGCTAGAGATTGGACTCATTCAGTTTCTTTTTTTTTTTTTAACCCCAAAGCTATATTTTTTCTGGTGGAAAGATTTTATGTGAGGTGAACTTTTGGGGGATAATTCTCTCTATATTTATGTGATGGATTTTATGATATCAGTCTGACCCACTTTTTATTACTTTAAACATGTTTTGGAAGTTACTATTAATTACATCATAGACTCAAAATATTTTTCTTTAAAATTCCTATTTTAATGTAATATCAGAAGGTATTTCTTAATTAGTTTAAATGCATACTGACAGAAAGCCTTATTTTGGGTTTGAAGTGAAACAAGATCTTTAAATATTTATGAGAATCTCTCTCTCTTTCTCTCTTTCACTTTCATCATTTGATATCTTTGAGGGAATTACCTTGGTAGCTATTTATAGGATTAGTAAAGCTTGTTTTTAGCATGTCTAGATAGGTCAGACAGAAATGGTCTTGGGGTCTACATATGACCTTTAGCTCCTTCCTCTCTGATACTTTTCAGCTGATATAGATTAAGGAATTTTCCCCACCATGACCTTCTGCAATGATGTTTCTGCCTTAAAGCCAGTGAGCTATGGACTGGACCTTTTGAAATCATGAACAAAAATAACCCTTTTCTCCTTTAAATTATGTATTCCTGTACTTTGTCCATCAATGAAAAGCTGATGAGGAATTGAAGGGTTAGCTCTAAGAGTCCCTTGGCTACCAAAAATCAGATACCTGAGACCCTTTTAAAAGATAAGGTAGTATTTCTATATTATTTATACAAATAACCTCTAGATTGATCATATTATCTAATGCAATATAAATTCTGTGCAAATAGGTATTCTACATTGTTTAAGAAATAATGACCAGAAAATGTCTGTAGTATTCAAACAGATAATTTTTTTCAAATATGTTCAGTCCCTGGTTGGTAGAATCCACAGATGTGGAATGCATGAACACAGAGCCTCCCCTCACTGTGTGTGTGTGTGTGTGTGCATGTGTGTATGTTGCTTCAACTGATCTCCAAAAGAATTGTTGTGTGGTATGCATTTATTTCTGCCTACAACAATGCTCTTCATTAAAAAATACACATAACATTATTTCTGGTTGAGTTTTCACTGACATATTTCCAAGCACTTCTGTGATTAGGGGGTACATTTCCTTGTTCTTTATCTCTCCCCACATCCCAAATGGTAACTTTTTGCTCTTACATTTTTTATGCATTTATAAGGGTGACAATTTTCTAAGAATGATAATACTGAAAGAATGTAATGGGTGATAATTCTAATCAGAATATATAAGTCACTTCAGAACTCTGCAGCTTTCCATAGAAAGTCTTTTTTATTGGGCTAAATAATCACTTAGACATTTTAAAAATAACTTATTAATGAATACATGAGGGATAAACTATTGCACTTCAATCCTAAATTATTTCTGGGTGCACAGAAACTTCATTTCCACATTTCAGACAATCTAAAAACCAAACTGTAGACCTTATTAGAAATGAAGGACAAAAACAAACTTTATTTGGAATCAAGTCATTAGTTAAAAGCATTGGCAACCAGGAATTAAAGAACTGAATAATAATAAACTGTATAATAATGCTTTTAGTTAATTTGTTTTGTTTTACCGAAACATCATATTAAGACCCTGAGATTTTCTAGTTAATTTAAGACACAGAGTGATTCTTTATAGATTTCGGTTGTTTAAAGTTTTATTTATTTATTTTTATATTTTATTCATTTTAATGAGAAAGAAAGATAAAATAGCAGTGAAGCAATTTCAAAACAGGTTAGTAGGATAGTTACAATAATTAATACATTGCATATTGTTGTCTTCATAGTAGATTATCAGAGGACAAGATGCAAACTTGATATTTTTGTCTAAACAATATTAGTGCAAACCTTTGTTGTAGAAAGGTTTATGAGAAAGTTTAGCTCATCTGGTATAGAAGACTCTTTAAGAATCTTGGTACTGTACATGCTAAGATATTACATGTTCAGCCCTTTTCTTGATAAGAAAGAAATATGGGTAGATGAAGACTTTATTTGTTTTTAAATGTTTTGGTTGTTGTAGGGTCTCATTATGCTGCTTTGACTTGTGGTGATGTGCCTGCCTTCAGCCTCCCTAGCGCTGGAATTACAGGCGTGTATGTGCCACTATGTCTGGGCTCTGGCTGGCTCAGCCCTCCCTGGGGGTGGGGCTACAGTGGCATGTGGTGCCAAAGTTTGAACTGTGGTCCCTGCACTTGCCTAGGCTTACCTCACTGGGCACTTTAGGCCACTGAGGTGTCTCACCATCCCTAGATGAAGACTTAAATAAAAAGCTTCATGATAATTGTATTTTCAAAGTTGCATAAGTCAATCAACATAATAAGGTTGATTTGTATATGATAGTATGGCTCTAGATCTGGGACCATCAAGATAAGAGAAAAATCAAATTCAACACAACAATAATAAAAATTCAACTTTATTATTTTTGGTCTATTCAACAACATTGGGTTGTCCAATCCTTATTTATGATCTCTTCACTATGTTCCCATTAGCACAAACGTCATGGTTGTTCATCTATGTGCTGGGTAAATAATATTCCAGTGTGTGTGTGTGTGTGTGTGTGTGTGTGCTTGTTTCCATATTTTAGCTATTATAAATAATGCTACAGTGAACATGGAAGTACAGATATCTTTATAAGGTGTGATTTTATTTTGTGATAAAACCAGGAGAGAAAAGCTGATTAGTATTCTGCAGCATATGCCATTCACTTTGCCTTATCTGACTCAATTGATTTTAGCTGTTGTTGTACATTTCCTTTTGTATTTCTGCTTTTTGCTTGTTATACTAGGGATATTTAAGAATGTGTGTCTGGTTTATTTCACTTATGAGTATATGTTCAAGTGGCATCCACTTCAGTATAAATGTTTTTGAGACAGGGTCTCACTATGCAGTTCAGGCTGGCCTTAAGCTCACTTTGTAGCTCAGGCTAGTCTCGAACTCACAACAATCCTCCTGCCTCAGCCTCCCGAGTGCTGGGATTACAGGCATGCGCCACCATGCCCGGCTTCAAACTTATTCTTAATAGCTGAGTAATACTCCATTATATAGAAATACCACATCTTTTTCAACCATTCCTCATGCAATGCACATCTTGGTTGTTTCCAAGATTTTGCTATCACACATTGTGTGCTATAAACATAGGTAAACATATATACCTATGATACAATGTTTTCAGATCCTTTGGGAAAATTTCCAGTAGGGGGATAGCCAACATGAACGTGATTTCTAGTCCTACTGTTCTGAGGATTCTCCACACTGACCTCCACAATGGTTGTAACAGTCTACATTCCCACAAGCAGTGGAGAAGTGTTCCCTTTTCTCCACAACCTGTCCAACATCTGTTGTTGGTTGATTTCCTTATGATAGCCATTCTTTCTGGAGTGAGATGCTATGTCAGTGTTGTTTTTATTTGCATTTCATGAATGGCTAGCGATGTGGAACATTTTTTCATATATTTATTTGCTTCTTTAATTTCGTCCTCTGAGAACTGTGTATTCATCTCAGATGCCCATTTCTAAATTGGGTCTTTAAATCAGAGTTGGAGAAATAGAAGAGCCACAAGGCCAGCCAACATTTTGTCCCTAGTCTTTCAAGGTCAACGAAGACTCAGGACATAGGAGAACCTGCACTGCAACATCATGAATCTCAGTTGAGCTCCAAATTTTCTGAACAAGGAGATTATGGAGCCACAGAGGAAAGAGATCGAAGTTCTATAGTGTGCCTGGGGAGAGTCACATGGAGAGAAAACTTTCTCTCAGGCTCTCACAGAGAGCAAACTTGTCAAGCATTGGCCGTGACTCATCCACATGGATGACACAGACAAAGGATCTACAGAATAATGTACAGGACTGCAAGATAAACCCTGAGGGGACTTCACTGACCACATAAGAAACATAAAGTACATGTGTTGGTATATAAGTCTTGCTCTATCTAGGTCTTAACCATCCAGCAGAAAAGTATAAAATGAAGTATACATCGTGGGGCCATAATATTAAGCTGAGCTGTAAATGGTTATGGTCGACTACTTCTTTGAATAACTCACTATTGTTGTGGAATGCTGGACTGTGTTGGACTGTGGTGTTGAGTTGAAGCACCTAAGTTATTTGAATGACAATGGAGTGCCCACCTTTGACAGGTGTAGACAAAGGAAGGGGTATAGAAAGAAAAATCATGATGTGTGTGTATAGACAGTACATTTGGGATAGATAATGCTGTGCTTCTACATAATCCTATAAGAGGCAAGATTTGCACTAATGGTGGTTGGACAGGATATTATGTCGGTTTCTAGTACTATGGTCATCCACTAGGAAAATAATTATTGAATTTTTGATATAATTCAGGTATAAAAAATAAGATAAGTAAGCAGCTACACTCTTAATTTACTGATGAGACATCAGCTAAAATAATATCTGTAAAAATAATATCATGTGTGCACCTTGTACGATACCAAAAGTTTATGAAAACAGTTTGCAATGTATTAATTTATTGAATCTGTCTTGTTAAGGTGACTTGAAACTGTCTGATTGATATTTGTACTTCAATAAAATAAAAAATAAATTAAAAAACAGGAGAGGAGCTAGATCATATGGTAGTTTTAATTTTTTTTTTAATTTTGCGTTTCTTTTAGAACACCCATATTCTTTTCTGTAACAGCTAAACCTATATAAACTCTCACCAACAGTGTTCAGGGACTCCGTTTCTCTGAGCTTTTGCCAAAATTTATTATCAATCTAAAAAAAAAAATCAAATCAATCTGTTTATCTACCTCTCTGTCTGTGATTACCGGATTTGGAAGAGGAAATGGAGAGACATTGTCCAGAGTTTATCACGTGAGGATAATAATAAATAATATTGTACTTCATTTGAGATTGCTGTAAAATGAGCAGATTTTAGCTGTTTTTGAGACAAAAAATGAATGGCCATGTGAGATAATGGATATGTTAACTTACTTCACTGTAGTAATTATTTTATTGTCTGTATGTACTGTATAGGATTGTGTTGCATGCCTTAAATTATATATAATAAACTTAATTTAGAAAATTTTCTTGTTTGGATGAAGAGAAATACGTACATCTGAAGGAACATAAATGAGTCCTATGTTTGAGCTTACTACATTGATTTCTTACTCATTTCTGAAGGTAATTCAGTTCTCCATAGCATTTAAAAATGTCTTAACCATATTTCATTCCTCTAATAATATTTGAAGTCATTTTATATAATCCTTTCACTTTTAAATAATTTTAATTATTTGAATGGGTTGTATTAGATATATCATTGTAATTTACTTTTTGTTAGATCATTGGGTCTGTTGTCTGAAAAGATTTATACAGTTTTCCCATACTGTAAAAATAGCAACTAACAAATTGTTGCTCTATTGATTTTGGGACATTGATTTTTTAAAGAGCTTATGTAGGAAAATTATATTTCATATTCTAGACACTACCTATTACTAAGTACACAGTTGTATTAGAATCAATGATTTTTAATTTATTTTGAATCTCATATCATCTTCCCCCTTGGCAATCTGATAAAAGCTGTATTCTTTTGTGAGAAGAAAAAAGTATGTTCACATGAAATATCCCAAAACTTTTATTAGGTTCAGGCACTCTTTCTTGTGCAGCAAAACATTCAAATTTAAGAAATACAGTACTAGACTGTAGTGTTTTGTTTTACTTTTATCTCTTCTTTGTGACTCTTTAATATGTAGCAAATAGTTATACACAATACCCTCTTTGTTGAATGATAAAATGAAAGGATATTTTAATTATCAGTGTAACTGGGGTCTGAGTTGGATACTTTATATCTTTTCACTTTTTTCATCTTTCTTAATGTACCCCCTTTTGTCTACTTGTTTGTTTGGGTTTTCCGTACTTCAATGTTTCCAGCCCCTTTCTAATTTTTCTATTTAATTTTGAAACAAGACCTTCTTAAGTTACTCTATGAACTCAAATTATAATCCGTCTTCTGCCTTAGTATTCTCTTTTCATTTTCAGTGTTAGTATGTTGTTAGAAAATGTTTCATTTTCTGAAAACATATATAAGTTTATATAGCAATTTTATAGCAGCAAACATATACACAAAACATACAGCAGGTCATATAGCAGAAAAAATAGCACTAATATTTACAAGTTGGGGGTCCAGATGACATTTGAATTAGCAAGTAAGAGCCTTAGTTTCCTAATATTGATGGAAATCCTGTTAGCTATAGAAGTCCCCTTAGCTACCTGCCATAGAAAGTGAAATTTCCTATCAAATTGTATTTTCTGCTGATGTAATTTAGTGACACTTCTCTTGTTACAGAGATACACAGAATTGCCAAATAGCTCATTTGTCTCAAATAACTTATGTTTTCTGATAAATGTGCTTTAAGCAAAACCAGTACTGACCCTTACCTCATTTGCAACCAAATACATTTTCTCATTAACATGGTATATTGTCCAGTACTCCCATGGGTTAAAATAATTACATCTTTTTTGGGGGGTTAGGAATTAATTTGAACTTTTGCTAGATTAAAGGCAATTTTAATGATGATGAACAAGTCAGACATGGCCCACACCAGGCCATACACCTAGGACAAATGATATAGCACAAAGGAAACACTGGGCAGAGGACACTGGAGCCTATAGGATTTAAGAGACAGGTACATCATTGAAGTGTTTATTTCGAGGTCAGAGACAAATCTCGACAATTACACTTTTGGGTTCTTTAGCTTGATATTGTCTTTTTATTTTTATTTATTTTTTTACTCATAATAAATTTTATTTTCATTATTCCATTTACCATAATTTCAAAATAAGCCCATGCTCTAAGATGAGCAAAAGAACACACCAGAAGTTTTTCATAATGTTCTGAGCAGGACATGAAGCTTTGTTGATGCTAGCATCTTACTGCTTGTGATTTGTAAGTACTGATACAGAAATAAGATCTGGGCTCACCACACAAGACCCAACCACCTGAGGGCATCATCAAGCCCTCTGCTTATTCAACCACCTCCGAAGGCTGTGATGCTGGTGACTAACGCTTTTCCTCACCAAGTTCAGTTTTTTTGTTTTAAGTTAATTGCTAAAGTATGTACATATTCTGCATTGCTTCAATACACTCAAAAAGTGGAAGTCTGGAGATCTTTAATTCTTCCTGAGTTCAAGCTGGACGTGAGCACTATGAATGTGGCCTGCTCAACACACTCAGTCCAGTTTTAGCAACCATCAGCAAACTGGCACCTGCAATTAAACCTGCAGGCATAAATTTTCCAGAGTGGTAGAATCTCATTCCCATAATGCCAGCCAAGGTCCTGGATGTAACTAGGAAAACCAAAATGATTTGGGGGTCCTGAGACAGCTGGTAAGGCCCCAGGCCCACTAAACCCCAGAAAAGGAGCCCAGCAGCCAGGCTCAGCATGCTACCTGCTTTTGCATAGCCAACGATCCCACCAGTAGCAACCAGTGTGGAGTAGCCATAGTCAAAATAATGTAAAGGCACTAGTGGGCTGGGGTTCTTCTGCACTGTTCACTGTATCCAGGTGGGTGACCGCACCAAGCCTGCACCTGGGCAGATGAAGGTCTGGATCAAGGTCTACACCTGCGAGACTCAGACGCTGTGTCCTCTACTATTGGCTTTTTGAAGTGAGTCTAGGGCTGGCCAAATAGCTCAGCAGATTAAAGTGCCAGCAAGCAGGCACAGGAGCCAGGGGTTCAATACCCGGGCCTGCAGTGCTTGCCCTGCCCTCGGGGAGCGCTGAGACAGCAATTGAAACTGGGCATGGTGGCGCACACCTGTAATCCCAGCATTTGAGAGTCTGTAAACAGGCAGATCACTATGAGTCTGACCTGGTAGTGAGACCTTGAATACCCTGTAGACCTCTCCCTAAAACAGAAAGAAAGAAAGAAAGAAAGAAAGAAAGAAAGAAAGAAAGAAAGAAAGAAAGAAAGAAAGAAAGAAAGAAAGAAAGAAAGAAAGAAAGAAAGAGAAAGAAAGAGAATCTATCCTGGCTTGGTGGTACACAACTAATCCCAGCACTTGGGAAGTTGAGGCAGAAGAATTATGAGTTTAAGGCCAACCTGGGTTACATAGTCACACTCTCTCAAAAACAAAGAAAACCCACAAAGAGGGAGCACGAAGTTAAGTAATTGTGCTTAAAATTGTATGATTTAAACAATTCCCTAATAAATATATTGTGTTGCTAGTATGATTTTGTCTAACGCTGTTATATTTATTTTTCTGAATTAAGCAATAAATTGGTACAGTGCACTGGGAACAATAAAGACAGTGTGTAAAAGCAATCCAAGTACACTATCTTCTTGAGCCTTATTTCTTTCATATCTCAAATGCAAATTATTTTACCTACTTTACAAGAACTTCTATAATAATGAGATATTTTAAAGGAGTAGCTGACCTTTCAAAACCACCGAATAATAACTTTAAATGTGATACGTATTAGCTTTAAAAAATTAAAGCTCAAATTTTGATTGGGAGACTTTGTCAGAGATGCATTTTGAGCTTTTGAAAAACGTTGCTATCCATGAATAGTCTTCATCCATACTTTAAAAGTTTTTGAGCTGTTTCTAATTATGTTCTTGTGAATTACTTTAAGTTTCTTGAACAGTTTGTGTGTAATCTCTGTCGCTTTGATTTTCTAGTCTCTCCAACAGCCAAATAGAAAGGAAAGTGAAACTAATAATTCAAATCTAGCTTCCCACAACCTCTATTTCTTAGTGCTAGTTTTTCAATGCATTTATGCCTCCTGTTTCATTTGTTAGTGCTCTTTCTGCTTCAGACTCCATAAGGCTTCCTTTATCATTCTTTTCTGCTTTTAATAATCATGTTGAGTTGTGAGATGCACTCATATTCAAATGTGATTGGCTTTCTTCAGAAACCCATGGAGCTATTCAACTTAACGGAAACATGTCATATCTGCTAACTCATGTAAACTCTTTATCTGACTGATAAACTAAGCGAAACATATTGTTGATAGAAGATGTATGATAATTTCTTTTTATTCTTAAAAGACTATGATTAATCTTAGGGTATTTGACGATCAGATAGCTTTATTTAATAATATTTCTTTTCATATTTGTTAGGGTAACTTAAACTATTGTAAATGAGATAGACTCCATGAAGACAAATGTCATGTTTTATACTATACAATCTAGAAAATATTAACCTGCTCTGTGGAGGACCACCTGAGCAGCTCTCCTTGAAACAAAAGTGACTGTCTTCATTTCAACTGAGCCATACCCTGTTTACTTATATTGTTATGTACAGAGCTGGCTAGTACTTCTGTTTATCCTTCAATTGGACTTAAGCAATGTGTATTGGTCTAGCTGAGGTGCTGGTGATAGTCTTTGAAGGTGGTATGTCTGTTTCTCTGGTACAAGACGGTAGAGCTAAAGCTCTGCACCACCAGCTGGGATCGAGGCTATGACTTCCTGGTGCTTGAAAGACTACATCAAAGCTGAAGCTCCAGACCCCCCAAAATATTAGATGCTATCTCTATGGCATAATATTATAATGCAGATTACTTTCTCTACATATCCTCTATGCATATGGCAAAGGTAAATGTAGGCCTCCTGCCAGGTGAGACCCTGAGTCACTCTCCTGGCTCCAGGAAGCCATCTTTGTGGCTGAACTTAGAGCCCCTTGACTCCCCAGTGATTGAAAATATAATTTAGTGTCTATTTTTGCCAGGGGTTGTATTGAAAGTGGTATGTTGGAATCAATTTGGTGGGTTTCCATTAATGTAACCTTGGGGTTACAAACATTGTCTTCTTGGACCAAGATGAGGACCTGGAAGTGTCTCCTACATGCTCCATATATGGAACCACTTTGTGGAATGCTTGAAAACAAAATTAAGTCTAATAACAAAGGTTTTAAATGAATGTTTTAGATACTTAGGATTATTTTCTCTCAGTTTTTTTTTTTTGTTTGTTTGTTTGTTTTTTTTTTTTGTTTTTTTTTTTTTTGCTTTTGGTACAGGATCTCACTACAATGCTCGGACTTACAGTGAGTCTCCTGTTTTCAGCCTCCTCAGCACTGGGATTGCAGGTGTGCACCACCACAACCAGACTCCGTTGCCAGCGCAGTGCTCCCAGGGTTGGGACTGGAGTGACATGTGTTGTCAGAGATCAAACCCTGTTCCCCGCACTTGCCTAAGTAGGCACTTAGTCCACTGTACTATCTCACTGGTCCTCTTCTTTTTATTGGCCTACTTGGACAATATTATTGTTTCATTATTTTAATTTTAGTTTTGTTTATCACTGTTTCTGTGATGGATGCAGGTATAAACACACCACTGTAATTATTTTTAAAGCACAACTTACTTTTGAAATCTTTTTTTGTGGAATTTTTCAAACATACACCAAGTAGAGAGGAGAATGAGATAAAGTCTGATCTATCTGCAACAATTTCCATTTTATTTTCAATTTTTTCAAAGCTATTTAAATTTCAGATATTGTGTCATTTCACCCTTGAATACCTCAGTATATTTCTACTGTACTTATTGGTTGCTATGTAATAGACCAACCTAACAGCCAACCTATAATTCTGCAGTATGGTCTGGGCTCAGCTGAGCAGCATGACTCTGCTCTGTGTGATGTTATCTGAGCTTAGCCCTACTTTGTCACTTGACTATCAACCACACTTATGACAGAGAATCAAGAATAGTCTCTCTCAAAAGGCTGGCATTTGCTGCTTGCCATGGGCTGAAGCATCTTAATTTTTCTCCCCATGGCCTCACACCATCCAATGAGAAATACATGCTGTTTTCATGGCAAGGTTGACTCAGGGCTTCATGAAAGAGAGAAAGCAGGTCTCATAAGCTATACAGCCTTGAAAATTATATTCCACCACTTTATGCTACATTCTTGTGGTCCCAGGAAGTTATAGGGCAGGCTGGTTCAGGGTTAGTGAGAGATAACTATACTTACAAATGGAAGAAGGGGCATAGTGGCATTGTAACAAGCCATGTAAGAAATGGGAGGAATAGGTTCTTGCCATTTTCACAAGTACATGTAACCATATTTTAGGTTTTAGAATCACAAT
>PVKA01035713.1:0-22396 GCA_004027165.1 Ctenomys sociabilis
GTGATGGACATCTTGGTTGTTTCCAAGATTTTGCTATCACACATTGTGCTGCTATAAACATAGGTACACATATATCTCTATGATACAATGTATCCAAATCCTTTGGAAAAATTCCCAGTAGGGGGATAGCTGGCTTGAATGGGATTTCTAGTCCTATTCTTTTGAGGAGTCTCCATACTGACCTCCACAATGGTTGTACCAGTCTACGTTCCCACCAGCAGTGTATAAGTGTTCCCTTTTCCCCACAACCTCTCCAACATTTGTTGTTGGTTGATTTCCTTATGATAGCCATTCTTTCTGGAGTGAGATGATATCTCAGTGTTGTTTTTATTTGCATTTCACGAATGGCTAGCGATGTGGAGCATTTTTTCATATATTTGTTCGCTTCTTTAATTTCGTCCTCTGAGAAGTGTGTATTCATTTCAGATGCCCATTTCTGAATTGGGTCTTTAAATTTGAGGGCCCTGTTATATCTTAGTTCTTTATAAATTCTAGACAGTAGACCTCTGTCTGATTGCTTGTTAGTTAGGATTTTTTTCAAAGTTTGTGGGTTGTCTTTTCACTCTGTTGACGAGTTCATATTTTCTTGTATTTTTGTTTGAATCTGTTTCAAGTATTCCAATTCTTTCTTGTATTGTTCATTTCATGTTTCTATCATGTTCCTATCCTCCTCTATTTTTCTATCCATGTCTCCTTTAAATGTGCTTAGCAATTCTTTCATGATTTTTGTTGCAACTGAGAGATTATTTCTGATCTTATTTCTTCTACAGCCTGATGGATTTACGTCTTTACCTTCATTGCAACTATTGCACAGATATCAGGTATGTGATTTCCAACGTTTTGCATGTCATTTTCTCCTGGCTATGTGCTCAGTAGGCTAGAGGGTTGAGATTGCCTTTTGCTCCTGCCATTTCACTTTTTTTGTAGGTATGGTGTGTATTTTACTTTTTTTTTTTTTTTTTTTTTGCTAACTCATGACATGGGTGGTGCTGGGATCAAAGTATGGTCTCTGCACTTTGTCTAAGCTCACCTAAGCAAGTGCCTTAGGCCATTGAGATATCTCGCTAGCCCCTTTTTCACATTTTTGAAGCTCCCAGTAATAGTCGAGATGGAGTCCAGGAGACCAACAAGCGTTCACCGAAATTTTTCAGTGCCACTACGAAAGCTCTGCACCTGTACTCCCTGGGCCTACAAATCACAGCTCTCCTGCATTGTGCAGGTCACTTAGAGATCTCTCAAGTTCTTAAAAATTTGGAGCGGCACCAACAGAAGCTCCATGCCTGTGTGCTGGGAATAGGGAGGGTAACAGCTTTCCAGAGCCCCATCAGGTCTCCAGAGATCACTAAAGTTCTTAAATGACCTATTTCTCTTTTTGAAAATTAATACAAATCTTTTTGGCTTGTGATTTTTTATAGAGGAACTTTTTTATTCCGTAATTCCTGGTGTAGAAACTGCTGTGTATGAGTGTGTTAAATTTCTTTGCAAAATTCAGGGTTTTTTTGAAATTTGTTTCTGTAAAACAGTATGTATTTCTAATATGACTTAAAAATTTTGATATTTTGGTTCTATTTTTTCATTTTTATTTTGTTAATGTATACATCTTCATTTATGAGTAAGTAGGATAATTGTTTTATTCTTTTTTTAATTTTCATTTAAACATATACATTCTTGTTTTCTGCTTTTAAAATCATTAATTTCTACTTCTATTTTACACGGTTAGATTTTCTTCATTAGTACATATTTGTAGTTTGTGATGCTTATGTTCCTTTTGTGGATGTGGTGTATGTATTTAGTGCAATTGAAATATATATATTTTCTTTTCCTACCTTTTACTTATTTGCTGTTTCTTTTACATTTTACATTTTTTCAGTATATCGATTTTTCATATTTGTTCATGCAGCTTTCAGTGATAAACATTTCCTTCAATTCATGGAAAATATATGCAGCAATTCTGTTATTTTATTTTATTTCACTTTTCTCCTATACTTTTTCCTTAATTAAAAGTAGTTTAGCACGTAGTTTTAATATTATTAAGTGGAAGGCCCTGTTTAAAATTGTGTCATTAATTAATAATTACTTATCTTTGCAATTAGACAATTTGTAGTAGTCTTATTCTTTCTTATCTAAGTGTAAAGATTTTTCTTATAGCTAATACATAGCAATGTGTGAGCTTTTATTTTATTTCAAAAAATGTGTGTGTATAGCGTTTTATTTTATGCTATTTTCTGCCATCTTGAGTAAGTTTCCCTTGTTTTGTGTATTCTGCTTTTAGATGTACCTTTGTTTCCTCATTACAGGGCTGTGCTCTGCAATGTATCATTTTGGTACTTTTTCCCTTTCATGTCTTTCCATTTTACATATTTTTCAATATGAATATGCTGCTGTTATTGAAAATATGAATTGTAATGACACACAGTGTTTGGCGCTAAGTTTTAGTGTTTTGCCTCTAATTTTTAAAGCGTTATTAGTATTTCTGTCTGTGGTTTGATTGTAGTTCCTTTGTACATTTATATTTCATTTGTTCAGTAATTTTTATGTTAGTAGTTTCATACTTTGCATGGTTCAAATGTTTGTGTTTCTGTTATGTCCTCACTTGTGCCTTCAGATGCGGCAGACTAATTAGATGCCTCTAATTAGTCTTCCCTGTTAGTCTTCTACCCATTCATTCTGCTTCCCTCCATTATTTTTAAAGGTAAACTCAAAATCTTTTATAGCCGTGATTTTGTAGTTTGACTTTATCTGCATTATGGGACATATTTCATTTACAGGCTATATGCTTCTTCCTTTTATAATCTTTACTTTGCTTTATTCTTAAATAAATATTTCCTGCTCATGAAACTGTCATACAAATGTCTCAGTAGTTCTTTGTATTACCTAAAACTTGTGTTCTTTTTTGTATATATTTTATTTTAAAGATAAAAGAAAAATAATAGATAAGACATTAGAACTGATATAAAGTTTAAGAAAAAATAAAATGATAGCTATTCAAGCTTGTCTTCTAAAATATATTTCTCTTTTCTGACTTGATTGGGTATTTTCTGCAACCAAATCCTAAATTTACTTATTTATTTTTATTAATTTATTTATTTTTTGCAGTACCAGGAATTGAAGACAGGATCCTCCACTTACCAGGGAAGTGCTTATTCTACTGAACTATCTCCCCAGGCTCCCTAAATTTATATTTTCATAAATATAAATAACTTCAATCACAGCTCTCTAAATTATGACATCAAATTCCATCCATTGAGAGAGGTACAAATTTTTATTTATAACTGACTAATACTCCATTTAAAAATATAAATCAGACACATGTATAAATATTGCATTATCTCTCTGGTATGAGAAACTGGAAACTGTGTATAAGAACAAAAACATGCAATAGATATTATGAAATAGGAAGAAACTATTCAAGGGAACTAGAAGTGGGACAGGGAAAGGAAGAAAGGAAAAAAATGAGAAAAGGATAAAATAACAGACATATAGCTACTTTCACTTAGTTCAGTGAGAAGAAACTTTTGAATTAGTATTGTTTAGACAAGATACCATGTCTGCATCTTGTACTATGAATAACTACTACAAAGACAATATGCAATGTATTAATTATTTAACTGTCCTACTAACCTGTTTTGAAACTGTCTCATTGCTACTTCTTTTTCAATAAAATTATTAAAAAATAAATTCTTATACAAAGAAAATCGAGCTTTGTGAATGGGGAGGAGAAGGGAGCTTAGAAGGATGGGATGGGGGTGGGAAATAAAAAAAGATGTATCATGCACAGACACAAATTCCTTATAATTAGCCTGGTTATTACACTTACCTAAGTTGGACCAATAAACTTATTTTTTTTAAAAAAAGACTTCCCTAAATTTGGAAGTATATGGATTTTTGGTGAGCAAGATTTCACCAGAAAAATCCCTGCTCTCTGGACCCCTGCATGTGGCTCCGCCCCAGATGAACCTGCTGAATCCTCTCCACCTCTCCCTCAGCTGAGCTCTCTTGACCTGGAGCCCTCACAGCCCTCTCAGGTCCTTGGCATCTTATGTAGTCTTTCCTTTTAAACACTTCTTTCCCGGTGCAGTTAAGCCCCCCTACACTGTAGCCATCAGGCCTCAGCCCTGCTGTGCAGCCCACGGCCCTCTTGTCCTGGATGCCATTCAACTTTAATTCTACTGCATCAGTCAAAAGGTCATTGCTCATGGGAGCACAGTGATGAATACCAGTAATCCTTGATCTCTGGAGATCAGGGAGGAAAACTGTCACAGCCCCTTCCAGGCCACTTAGCAACTCTGCAAGACCCAATTTCAAATATTTTTAAGGGATTGGAGATATGGCTCAGAGTGAAGGCCCTGGGTTCAATACTGTGGTCATGCCATTCTAATATATTATAATGGAGGTCAGCTCACTAATAGATGTATAAGAGTCAATTAAGACAAAAAATCAATAGTACTTAGGAAGATAGTGCATGGAAGACCAACCTTCCAAAACTGCCTGATGCTCGAGAACTCCACAGGAGTGGAGCCAAAGTCTCCAGTGCAAATTGCCCTATTACTACATTAAATCATCTCATATTTTTCTTTGTCTTTTTGAGACAGGGTCTCACTATGCAGTTCAGGCTGGCCTCGAGCTCACTTTGTAGCTCAGGCTGGTCTCGAACTCACAACAATCCTCCTGCCTCAGCCTCCCGAGTGCTGGGATTACAGGCATGCGCCACCACGCCAGGCCCAAATCATATCATATTAATAAGACAGTTTCATTAAAACTAAACAATGTACCTAAGTAGAAACAGTGAATCATTTTTTTACTGTGTACATTATATTGTGGGTAATGCTAAAAGAAAGAAATTTATCCTTTATACAATTACTTTGAAAAATAAATTTACTTTGAAGTTGGTTTTGAAATCAGTGATTGAGATTTGCTTTTCAAAATAGTTTCCTGTTAGGAACTCAGAGTACAGCAAAATACATGCAATTTATGTGTAAATTAAAAGATTCATAATTTTTTACCTCAAATATGGAGTGATTTATTGATTTTATATGGTTGAAGAATTGTGTTTTACCTTTCCCAAGGTTGATAATTTTAAGAAAGACATTTTTGGGGCAGATATTTTTTCATGCTAAAGATTATAGATACACATGTTCACACAATCACTCCTTATACATTATATGTATATAACTTTTATTTCACAAAAAATCTAGCAATAAAATATTCATAGATATAATTCACATGTATTAAATTAGGGTCAATAGGGGAGTTATAGATTCTTAGTTAAGGGAAGATGAGAAGAGAGATAAAAGTGAAATAAAAGAGAGATTATAAAAGACATGGAAGAAATCATTTTGAAAATAGAGAAGGGGACCAGACAAAAGGGGAAAGTAAAGGAGGGAAATAAAGAAGTTCAAATGATTGATATAAAAGTGCATGTGCTATTGTTCCGTCTGGCTCTCCAACTTCTCGTGTACTTCTATGCCTACAAACCTCAGTAGGCATACGGGCTGCCGCTGTGCTTACATAGATGCAAAACTAGCAAGAAAGCACGTTAACGGATTTGGAATGATCTTATGAAATCTCAGTCTTAAAAATCTTAAGGTGTCTATGACATTCTGTTGTCATCATTCCTATCAATATATTTTTTTTCTTAAAACAGTGCAGACCCTGGTAATATTTTCAGTTAAGAATCTACTATCTCAGAGGGCCTGAATGATGAATCTATATGCTAGTATGTACCTAAGAAAATATAAGGTATATACACAGATAGTCCATTGATTAATAAATCTGGAGAAATGGTAAATTTACTATAACACATTGTTCTTAAATTTGTTTGTATGAAAGAGTAAAAGTGCAAGGGAAGACAATGGTGGATACACAGAAGATATCCTTCAAGTCTTTTTCAAAGCCTTTTGAGTTGTAAGTGTTGATAAATGACCTTGTCTTTGAAAACAAGAATCAAATAAATAAGCCTTATCTCTTGCAATTGTTCAGAATGTCCCATCAATTTATCCTCTCACTTAGGATACCTGCTATAATGCTTTTTCTCACTAATTATATTGTCTTTCATTAAAATGCTTTTATATGCAAATGAGCCATTCCTCTCATTTCTTTACAACCTTCAAAGGAACCCTCCCTGCTATTATTTTGAGCAATGTCCTTTTACTTTTTGAGCAATTACAATTTGAAGCCCACATTTACTACTTTTTCAAAGTCAACCTCAGCCCATTTCTCTTTATTTCACCTACATCTCTTTTCACAATCCTCTAATTCTCCTCTCCTCAGGCCATTGTCAAATCTTTCTCACAATGCAATCAGACCATTCCTGTTGTACAGTAAGAAACTCAGCCCAGAAATCGCCTTACCATTTACTCCATGTGTCATCTGGGATAAACAAAATACAATTAAGTAGTAAGAAGGTATCTGCTGAAAGGATAGTTATTTTCCATTGTCTAAAAATGACACATTCTGACTTGTTTGTGTGTCTGTTCTTACCTCTAATGATGCAACGGCAAGCAGAAACACAGAAATGACATTCACAATTGGAGGCAGATTTATTTAACTTTGCACAGGCATTGACTAGAATCAATTGTTCCTCAAACTATCAGGCCTTGAAGACCCAGGGATGGGGGATTTTATGAGTACTTAGATGTCTTTGATTAGTTTACACAGTGTGGATTATAGTGTCCAGCTACACATCCAGGGACCAACTATTTTTAGGATATAGTAGTAACAGGAACTGGAAATGGGACTATTACTTGAACAATAAGGAAACTGAGTTGTACTAGCTGTGGGCGGGGGGCTTCTTGCCATTACAATGACAGCTCTGGTGATATCAGCTTATCGAGTTCCTTCCCCACTTCAAAGGAAATGTTAGGGAGAAAAAACACAAATTAAGGACAACTCAAAATATAAAACTGTAGCTGTAATAATGAGACAGGTGTGTAGAATAAGAGTCTACTTTATTGCTGTGGGAAAAAAAGTTGCAGTCAGCTGCAGGTACAAGGAACTCATGTACTGGAGCTGAGAGAAACTATTGTAACAGCAAATCTCTATATTCCTTTATAAAATTGGAACACTTACCAAAGTATACTTAATTTACTCTGGCTTGTAGTATTATTGCATCTACTATTAAACCTGCTTTTGTCTCTAAACTGTCTCTGATTCTTCACTAAGAAGTGAAGAAGTCAGTTAAAAATCTATAAATGAATGCAAACATCTTTTTTTAATATGTCTTATTACCAATCAATAAATCCTACTTATTCAACTTTCTAAATTTGTTTTACATAGATTATATATTTTATGTGTTGTGTTTTATAATACTCAATGAAAATTATAGACATTTTATTATTAAAAATTTCTTATAAGCACATTTTTATTGTTTATAATTTATTTGATCACAAGTTTAATAGTAATACTATTTCAATAGTATTTTTTTTCTCATTTTTTTTTTTTTGTGGAACCGGGAATTGAACTCAGGCCCTTGTGCTTGCCAGGGAAGCACTTATCCCACTGAGCCATCTCCCCAGCCCTCAATAGTAAAATATATAATTTCTAATTGAAATTCTCAGTACTCTAATATTAATATTGATTCCTTTTAATCATGAGAAATTTTTACAGTTTGGTATTATGATTTATCACAAGTAATGACAGAAGAAAATAGTTCTATTGGAAAATTACATATATTGGTTTGTTCAATTGTCTCACTACTGTTAGAAATCGCTAGCATATCATTCTGCCACTCTTGTTTGTTTTCTCAATTCATATCAATGTGTAAATCTTTGTTCATAGTATTATCATATTCTGTTTTTCAAGTTTAATTTTCTCAATTATTGGGTCAAAAATGTAATACTTATGAGGCTTTTCATACAATCAACTTTCTGTCTAAATTTACATTTCAATGGCACATGCCTATAATCCCAGCACTAGGGAGGCTGAGGCAAGAGGATTGTTGTGAGTTTGAGACCAGCCTGAGATACAAAGTGAGCTTATCGCCAGCCTGAACTGCATAGTGAGACCCAATCTCAAAAAGACAAAATAAATAAATAAATAAATAAATCATTTTACATTTCAATTGAAAACACTACTTGTGGTTTTAATTCGTAATGAGTAAAACCCATCCACCCTGATACCACTGGTTACCCATTTTCCTTTTGAGATACTTCCAGTGGTTGTTACCAGCTGAACAGCTCAGAAAAATAATTTATATGCCCTGGAAAACTCTTAAAGCCCAAGTCACTTATGGCTATTATAAATCCGGAATGAAACACTGGCAAGTGATTAGCCAATAAATAGATTATAACTCATGACTGAGAAGCTCAACCCCAAAAGAAGCATTGGCCAAATGTGCAGTGTGCTGTAGCTGAGAAGTTTGGAGCAGCACACAATGGATGCCCATGAATGAGTTTCTATCCAGAAAACTTTACACCTCATCTTCCCCAATAACTCTCTGGCTTACCAGTTGCTTCGTATTCTACTACTCTTGTGTCAGTGTGTCTCAAAAAGAGCCTTATACCATGCTTGTGATTAGGTGGATTCAACCTTACCACAACCCTGGCAATAATGTCTATAGTGGATGCTCGCCAGTGCAGTCACACAATTTTCTCTCTGGTGAAGCATTTAAATGAATGAAACAAACAACTTTGCTTCCCCACACTGCACATTTTATCCTTTTAATTCTTTAATTTTATGTGTATTTTTATTGATGCATAAATATGAAATATAAAATATAGCAAACATATAAAAACAGAACTTAACATTCTAGAGCTTCCACTTCATCATTTACCTCTTTCCCAGGAGTCAACCCTCATAACAAACATTCTTGTCAGAAATCAAAGGTGAATTTTCTTGTCCTTTAGATTATATTGCAAGAAGCATAAATTTTGCTTCTTTTTGCCTTTGGCTCCTTGCATTCCAACATATTTATGAACTTTATACAAGATTGCTGCATAGTTGTACTTTGTTCTCATGTAAGTAAAATAGGAATATGCTATAATTCATATATTCATTAAATACAGATATTAGCAGTAATTCTGGAAAATGTTTAAAGTATTTTAGCATTATGTTTAAAGTATTTTTGGTTATTAATTATAATGTCAGTTCAAGGGTTTTAAGAAGGCTTGGCAGATTAGTCAGGCACAGCTCTAGATATGTCTTTGATGATTTTTTTTTTTCTTTGTTTTGCATTTAGGACAGGCTCTGCAGGGTCTCACTACATAGATCAGACTGGTAGTGATCTGCCTATGTTCAGCCTCCCAAAAGCTGGGATAACAGGGGTGCACCACCACACCCAGTTTCAGTTACCCTCTCAGCATGCCCCAGCAGTGGGGCTGGCACTGCGTGCTGGGGGTCAAGCCCCAGTTTCTGTGCCTGCCTTAGCAGGCACTTTAGTCTGCTAAGCTATTTGGCCAGCCCCTGTCTATTGATGATTGATGTGGAAGTCACCACACCAAGGAATGGAACAAAGCCATACCTCATGTGATGGTGGCACCGACCCGTGAGCTAATAGTGTGGGTGAAATGAAAAAGGAAAGGAGAAGGAAGGTACGTGTTTTAGAGCCCTCTAGTCTTCAGTGGGTTCATTCTTTGCTGTCATAGCCTGTGAACATCTGTGGTTTCCATCTTCTTGACACAGCTGCTACTGGATTCTATCTCTCTGATGTAAAATGACCATTATGAACTCTCCTGACTCCAGTTATGTGATTCTCCTTCATGAATGTCACTACATATTACACAACTATCTCCTACCAATTCTGTTCTTAAAAATCCTAAGTACAGGATTGTATATGTGTTTAGGAGAAGAATAGGTGTTGCAACAAAGATGATAATGTTTAACAAATATGACAAGAATAGCTTTATGAATAAATATTTCTAGCATATTTAATTTTTTGTTGTGGCTATATATATATATATATATATATATATATATATATATATATATATATATATATATATATATATATATATATAGCATAAAACATATGACTTTGAACAGGGCATATTGTGTCATCCTACTACTTAGCTTTGGCTTGATGTACATCCACACACATGGTTGTCTTTAAATGTGCAAGCTTTTAAAAGGAATGTGTGAAAAGTTGTGAGGGCTTTTAATCCCTGTTAGTGACATAAATAAAGAATCTGAAGTGGCACTGAAGACAAATTCATTGTCTATGCTGATTTTACTCCCAGGGAATTGCACTTATTAAAGTTCTCACTGAAATAACTTTTTCCTGATCATTTCATCTCTACTGTCATTTTCTTTCTTTCTTTTTTTAAAGCTACCTCATTCTTTTTAAAATGAATTATTTCTTTCTTTCTTTTTTGGCTGACTCAGCACCCCCTGAGGGCTTTCACTGCATGTGGTGCAGGAGATTGAACTGTGATCCCTGCACCTGCCTGAGCTTGCCTGAGCAGGCACTTTAGATCACTAAGCCATCTCGCCAGCCCCTCTATTGTCATTTTCTGATACAAAGCAACAATTTTCTCTCTATGATTCTCTATTATTTTAAAATTCGGTCCCAGGAGACTTAATCAATTTTCCCAGTTTTCAGAGAATTACCCTTTACTTTTGGCAATCTTTTCTCCATGAACGGAACAGTCAGTTGCACTGGTAGAAGCCAAGAATGGTGGTTCAGTATTTACGTCCTATTATCACTCTCTTTTACACCTCAGCTTGGCATGTGATTTGCTTTAAGGAGAGAAGATCCCAAAATGTTGCAGTGCTGCTCCCAGAATCAGCTTTCAGGATGCACAAAGCTTGTGTGTCTGAGTTCTGAAAAATCTGAAATGTCTTGTCTGAATTCTAGACAGGGCTTCACAGAATCAGTGCTCAGCCAGCAGTGTGCAGAGCCAGCGTGGGGCCTGAACAGGAGAGTGCACATCTCAGACTCACTCCAGTCCTGTTACTCTGCCCAGCCATAAGCTGCCCAGGCCTCAGTTGTGGACTCATGAGAGTGAGGGCGAGGTTCTCCAGCAGGCTTCCCAGCCCTCGTGCCTCTCACAGTGCAAACACACAGGAGACCATCACCTGAATTTCTGGGCCACAAAGTCATAATGATAATATCATAAATGATAAAGTCAATACTATGTAAAGCCATTATATTTTGGTGGAAAGTCAGTCATATCAAACAAGAGGTTCAAGTTACAGATTGATAGCAATAGGAGAGCCAGATGGAAATAACATCATCAGAATTTTCCATACTGGCCTTAACATCTGGATGCTGCTACAGGATTAAAAAATTTGTAGAATCAGGCATAGTCATGCATTCCTGCAAGCTTAGTAGTAGTCTGAGAGGCTGAGGTAGGAGGATAAGACATTTATGTCCAGACTTGGCAGTTTAGCAACTTAGGGAGATTTTTATTTTAAAAATAAAAAGGCAGGAGGGTCTGCTGATGCTGTTCACTGCACAGCCTTAGGTCCAACCAACAGGACTTCACCTGAATTCCTGGAAGGGAGATAGGGAAAGAGAGACAGAGAGAGAGGGAGAGAGAAAGAATAGATGTCATGGCGCCTACACATCTACCATTGTATGGAAAGTTTAAAATATTCCCCTAATAACTTTATGAATACACATATCTAAGGTGGTTTCCAAGTGTAAGTGTTAAAATAACAACTGGCTTCTTCACATTGCCTGTGCTAAGGGATATGAGAAGCAAGTTGAGAGAAAGCAGGCATCAGTTAAGTTTTTTGCAACATTGTTTTCCTGTACTTGAATGTAAATATAAAATAAGTTATTGGCTTATTTGAGGGAAGGGGAATTAAGAAACAAGAAATCATTCCAGGAGAAATCACTATTCCAAATGAAAGAATGGATCTTGAGCAATTTTCCATTCATTAACATCATTGTATCCTAATAATGAGAACTTGAGAGTTCTTTCAGTATTTCAGAACAATTCCACTTACATATATTTGACACATTGCAAATTAAACAAAGCAGAGAAAGAGATTGGCCACTATCACCCAAGCTGTTGATTAGCAGAACTAAATATACAAACTGGCTCTTCCACCATCTTTCCTGTAGTCCAGCACCAGTGTTTTCCTCTTCATGCAGGAGACAGATTGGCTGTGGAGGCATCTGAGGCTCACTGTCAAATGACATCCAAGCTGCTTAGCAGTGTCTCAGGGAAAAATAATCTAATAGGCTGAAATGAAGAGACCAAAATAGTTTGCAGCAAGAGGCATCAACTTTCTTGGTGTCTTCCTCTTGCCTTATTGTTATAGACATCAATGACAAATCTGAGAAGGTTCTTTTATGAATTAGGTTAGAGCTCCAATTGTTCAAAAAACTCATTAGCAATTTATAAAGAGCAGAAAACCTCATTTTCCCTTAATGTGAAATCACTTCAGCCCGTCACAAGGGAAAGAATTGCTGAAAAGTGAATTGACCACATACTGATTTGTTCTTTCTTTAGAAATAAAAAAAAAAAGTAAAGGAAAAGTCATACACAAGAAAAATATCATGCAATAATGAGATATGTGCAAGACTCCATCAGAGTTAAGTCCTGGATAATATAAGTTTTTTGTATTGGGCTACTTTCTCATTTTCCTACTGTGTGTAGCACTAGGTAGACTTCATAAAGCTGAGTTATCTGCCCATTAAAGAGCAGTAGGGACTCACAGGTTCAGTATTTCACTAAGACAACAAAACAATTTTGGAAGAATGACTGAGTGCACACTTTGAGAGGAGGACCTCACTGAGAAAGATGTTCTGTACACAAGCTGACTCAACACAACTGATTGGAACAGCATCTGGGTGGCTCTATCAGAACACAGGAGTTCTTACAAAGAGAAACTGACAGGTAAGACAGGGCTCTGTTAGGTTACACTTTTGTGTTCTCTCTAGAGTTGTGTCTTTAGGAGTGTGGTCAAAGAATATAATGAGTGTTTTAATTTTTAAAATTACTGTACAATTATACATTGCCATTAATTCCCTTCAGTATGCGCTTTCACTCTAAATATGTGAGGGTATCATTCTCACTTCCCGAAGTGCTTCTGGGATTCCTCTTGTGTGTTTTTAGTAACTACCTTAGCATCTTGAATAGTTTCAAATTATATACAAAAATTTCTATCAAATAAAGTATGGTTATGTGTTCTTCATCCCAATCACAAGTTCTGACACTTTGTGACTCCTGGCTCTTCCTCAAATGCACAATGACTGTGAAAGGAAGATGTTTTCAATCCATTGAGGACATGGAGGCAGCCAAGACAGTTAAAGACCCTCAGGAAAGAGGACTCCAGAGCTGCTGCAGAAAGTGGCAAGGACGATGGGATGAGTGTGCTTGAAATAAGTAGTACTACTTTGGCATGGGAGCTTGATAGCAATGTATCTTTTTCTGTACATATTTTCTAAATTTAAGCATTCGCTATACCTTTCAATGACACTTAGTGCTCTTGCTCTGTCTTGGTACATCTCAGTCTGATCCCAAAGCGTGTCAAACATGCTTTTCAGCCCATATACTGAGTCAGATCTCAGTAGTTAAGAGTTAGCTTTTCACCTGTATTTTGTGCATTTTTCTGCTTCCCATTCTGCATTGTGAATCACAGGCTATTCAGCCCTGCAAACTCAGGGAGGTTGTGTGGCACTGCAAATTCCTGATTATTTTAAAATAATAGGGACATGTCACCTCTGCCATGCTCATCAATGCCCTGCCCTCTTGTTTCTTTCTCTTCATTTGCTTGTTTTCTGTATAAAGAAAATCTTTACATTTTTAAAATAATGTTTTGGTTCATAATAAATTTGAGAGAAAAGCATGAAGGTTTCCTAAATGATTCCTGTCCCTACATAGGGAGAGTGCACTCCCCGATCAAAGTCTTGCAACACAATGTTGCATCTGTACCAATTTAGGAAACTGCACTAAGAAAATGTCATGATCCAAACTATGTACAACGTACCACTTTAGCTATAGTATTCTTTGTGTCTGGATACTGTCTAATGACATGTACCTGTCATTAGCATACCACCAAGTGTCTTTTCATTACTCTATTTTTTTGCAAGCTGCTTGTTTGGCTGTGCCCCACAAAGGCTGACAACCACTATTTTTTCCTGGGGCATAGTTTTCATTTTCCAAAATGTCATATTGTCAGAATCATACATTTCATCATTTCTGATTGGACTTTGCACTTATTAATACATTTCATTGGCTGCTCAGTGTTAGAAGTACAAGTGCAAGGTCTGAGTTCTATCCCCGGTGACACACATACACATGGACACACTAAAATAAAATAAAACTAAAACAAAAAACACATTTCATATGCCTCCATGTCTTCTTATGATGTGGTAACTCACTTCTCAGAGCTGAATAGCATTTCCTTATCAGAAGGGAACGTATCACGATCTGATGATCTGTTTATCTTAACAACCATATTGATTATTTTGAGTTTCGTTTTGGTGAGGGCATTGATTTTTTTTTTCAGCTCCTGTAAATAAATCCTATGAATAATGATCACTGGATAACATGGTAAGATTCTGCTTACTTTTGTAATAAACTAGCAAATTTTCTTCCAAAGCAGATGTACTGTTTTCCACTCCTGTCATTCATGATGAAACTTATTTACAGGATGAGGTATGGGAAATATTGTAATTTTTCTTCCTTTCAATATGTCTATGATAGCATATTCTTTCTTAATCAATGGGAAACATTTATCCAAAAATGTATGCTGGTTGCCAGCAACAGCATCAGTACAGTCAGTTGCATGTTCATGGAGCAATACCAGTATAGTTTTTTTAAAAATGTATACTAAAAACATGATTATTTTATAGAATAAAATGAAATTTTGAGGTATAACCTATGATTATCAAACATACTACTCTTTATCTATTCACTCCAATATTCATTGAAGATTTCATGAAAAATATATGAGCATCATTACACTGATAATAACAAAATCAACAATACTGAAAGAACCGAAGGTGGCGACTCGCGCTCTCGTGGGGCCGTGCCACCTGCTTGCTCGCCCGCCGCTCTAGCGCCCGCCACCGCCAACATGCTGCCGAGACTGGGCGGCCCCGCGCTGCCTCTGCTTCTGCCTTCGCTGCTGCTGCTTCTGGGCGCGGGCGGTGTTGGCCACGGGGTGCGCGCCGAGGTGCTGTTCCGCTGCCGGCCCTGCACCGCCGAGCTCCTTGCTGCTTGCGGGCCCCCGCCGGTGGCGTCGCCCGAAGCCCGGTCCAGGGTGAGCGGTGGCGCCCGCGCGTCCTGCGCCGAGCTGGTCCGAGAGCCGGGTTGCGGCTGCTGCTCGGTGTGCGCTCGGCTGGAGGGCGAGGCGTGCGGCGTCTACACTCCGCGCTGCGCCCAGGGAATGCGGTGCTACCCCAAACCCGGTTCCGAGTTGCCCCTTCACGCGCTGGTCCACGGCGAAGGCACTTGCGAAAAGCTCGGGGACGCCGATTACGGCGCCAACCGGGAGCAGGTTGCAGACAATGGTGATGACCACTCTGAGGAAAGCCTGGGCGAGAATCATGTGGATGGGACCTTGAACATGCTGGGAGGTGGAGGCAGTGCTGGCCGGAAGCCCCTCAAGCCAGGCATGAAGGAGCTTGCCGTCTTCCGGGAGAAAGTCACTGAGCAACACCGACAGATGGGCAAAGGTGGAAAACACCACCTCGGCCTGGAAGAGCCCAAGAAGCTGCGGCCACCACCTGCCCGGACTCCCTGCCAGCAGGAACTGGACCAGGTGCTGGAGCGGATTTCTACCATGCGCCTTCCCGATGATCGGGGCCCTCTGGAGCACCTTTACTCCTTGCACATCCCCAATTGTGACAAGCATGGCCTGTACAACCTCAAACAGTGCAAGATGTCTCTGAATGGGCAGCGTGGGGAGTGCTGGTGTGTGAACCCCAACACTGGGAAGCTGATCCAGGGAGCCCCCACCATCCGGGGGGACCCAGCTCTTTTCTACAATGAGCAGCAGGAGGCTGGTGGGGTGCAGGCTGATCAGGTGCAGTAAAGCACAGCAGCTGGTGCCCGGCCCCTGCACCTTCCAAACGCCAGCAGAAACCCAGAGTGCTTGAGTGGCGGTATGGAGGATTTCCTAGGAGTTTTGACACATGTATTTATATTTGGAGAGAAACCAGCAGCGAGCTGGGCGCCGCCCTTGCCTTTCCCCTCCGCAGCTGGAGATGCCCCCATCCCTGCTTCCTGCTTCCCTGGGGAAGAAGGAAGGTACACTAGGGGAGCTGGATAAAGGGTTGGGGGGAGTCAAAAGAAATTTTTATTTTTGAACCCCATGTCTCTTTTGCTTAAGATTAAAGGAAGGAAAAAAAAAAATCAACAATACTTAGAGGCAGACAATTTCATGAAAGTTTTAAATCTCTTAACATCAAATATAAAATAACACTGCCTACTGCTGTATCTATTTATAGCTGATGGGCAGATGGGTTTAGAACTTTTTGCCTGTATCTTTATTTGCACCTATGGAAATCTATTTAGTTGAAAGTTTTGAAGTGTAGAGTGTACTAATATTCCTCTAGGGTCATGCAAAGGGCAAGGTGTGGTCCTTGCGCCCTCACATCTATGATGCTTGTTCCAGTCTGACTCCAAATCCATTTTGTTTTCAAAAGTGAAGCTACCCCACATCCACAGAAAATCCTTCAGGACATGCCATGAGAATAATAAGCAGCACATTACTAAAACAGAAATCCTCAGAAAGGCAATTCCAACACAGGATTTGAGAGAGGTTATTTTAAAAAATAAAATGATGAATTCTGTTGTGCTTGGTTTTTAAGAATACAACTTGAAAATATTAACCAGAGAATTTCCATGCAATCCTTAAGACTTCTGAACACAGTTAAAGTCATTCTTCTCTCTGCTTGTACATAATAAATATCTTCATAAGAACCTGATTGGTGAAATAAACTGTACAATTAAAGATATAGATTCAGATACTTGCTACACAATCTGTTAGCTAGAAGACAAAGTTATTCAAACTTCTTGTCTGTTTCCTTACCATTAAAATGGGAATTAAGCACCATTAATTTCAGAAAGCTTTTGCAAATATGTAAGTCAATTCATCCACAGATGAGTTCAGTGTTAAAAATGGAACATCACTAGGTAGATGGCTTTGCGGGTCTATCTGCCTCTCCAGCTCCTTCCTCCACCTCCTATTTCTTGGGTCCCATAACTCAGCAGCTTTCCTTCCCTGACTCTTCCTGAGTTGGACCCAAACAACTGGGGACTGTAACCATGAGCCAAAATAATAAGTATTTGTCTTTTTCAAATTGTGGTGTCAGATATTTGTTCCCATGAGAAGAAAGGGACTAAGATAATCAACTATCCAAAGTGCATACAAATTTATTTACAAGTGTTTGTATAGGTAGTGAGACCCCTTGTTAAGAAATGACAACCCAAATAAATACTTAGACTTAATACTTAGTTGCCTAATTGTATATACTGCCTTGAAAAAAATAAATAATTGTAAAGAAGCAAGTAGATTATGTAGAGCCTTGAAACATGAAATATGTTAGGCCTGTACAGAATTTGTGACTTCTCATTTTTAGAAGTCAAGATGCTGCTTTTCTTTCTAGCGCAGACTGATCTTGTATCACATGAAAATAGCATGTCCTGTTTCTAAAGGACATCACAGAAGTCACAGCGACCTTACACCTCCTATTTTCCAAGCACCTTTAACTTCAAGAGATATTATGCCAAAATGGCACATTTTACCCCTTGCCTGTATCACAGTGCCTGATCTTTTACATTTTCAGAAAAATCTGAGATACTCTAGAATACTCCTCTCACTATGATATTTCATTCTACTATAAAATTTTAACAGATATTTTGGACTTTGGCAATATTCATTTCCATATTACAAACTGTAAAGCAGACAGAAAAATTCACTGAGAATTACTTACTCATATGGCTAAAATGAAAAAAGTAATTTAAGAAGAAAATATTTGCATCTTATTATGCATGAATTTGCCCTTGAGCCATAAAAATCATGGATAATCATCCCTCTAATGGTTCAGTTTCCAGGAAGAGCAGGAAGAACAGGGTTCTGCTCTCTGATTCATCAAGCTCACGAGCAGTGCACGAGGATCCCGTGTGCACAGGAGGCTTAGTTTGAAGTCCTTACACAGATGTTCTGAGGTGGCCTAATGCAGATGCATAGAAAACAAGGGTAAAAGTTGCAAGGATTCTGTTTCTGAGTTAAAGGAATGAGAGGTTGTTGTAGCCAGGATTCAGGCTATGATTGCAGTCACCATTGATAATTAATGTTTTCAGTGGACTGAATTAATAACTACTGAGGAGGTGAGAGTCCCAAGGGCTAGGATCATGAATGTCTTCTGTACAGTGTCAGGGGTGCTAAAGACCAGTAGACAAATTATAAGCCAAGTGCCAAATCTGGCCCCAGGTCTGTTTTCTGACAGAGATTTAAGACTTTTTTTTAAAGTTTCTATGAGGAGGTATGAAGAAAACAAAGAACATGCAACAAATGTCATACACAAGAAAATTTTAAAGTACTACAAATTTGTTCTTTAAAACATTGTCACTGTGTCTGGTAAAAACTAGAGAAAGAAGACAAAAGGACAAATTATGTCAGTAACTGTCAGGGTTTTATTGATGAGATGATGTCACCAACTTCACTATTATGCACAAGGTCAGAGACAATGATAAAATAGGATCTATTTCACATAAAAACTCAAAAATTTACTTTTGAAGAGGGTTTTGAAAAGACATCAGGGATGTGTGGGGAGAGGATGCTGTCCAGTGCCAGCTGGAGCTAAGCAGGCCAGGAGAATGCAGACTGTGAGCATAAATGGCAAGTCACCCCTGCAGCAAATTGCTGGTTCACACTGAAGCACAGGCACACTGCACTCCATCAATGGAGCAGAAGTGGAGACGTTCGCGCCAAAACTCTCAATGAGTTCAGTTGACCAAGAGGGGCAAGATATTAGCACCCTTTGCCCACCTGTACTTTGTTGCCTGTCACCCGCAGGAGAGAAGCAGAGTCACCCAGTGAAGGTAGCACACCACCCATCCTATGAATTAGGGGGCTGGAAATGTAACTGGGGATACATTTTTTATGTTCTTTTTCCACAACATTTAATATGGATATAAATAGATAAACGTGTTTATATAGGTATCTTGGGATAAATACTAAGATAGAAGGATTAGTAAGTATTTCCTATACCAAAGCATCATAACACCATCCCAGTTAAAGTAGTGTCAGAACCCTAGACTAAGAGGAGGGAGCAAATTATACCAATCACTCATTGTATCAGTCGAGGTAACAGACATAATACAAAGAACAGATATAGCACAAGATGTACCAGTCACAGAGTCAATGAGGAAGCGTGAAGAGGGCATTTGAAGCTCACTGCAGCGATTCTGTGCAAGTCTCTCTCAGTTGGCCATTGGGTCTGCAATGGAAGGCTGAGGAATCTGTGACGGAAGCTGCAGAGTCTGCGACAGGAAGCTGAAGTCCAAGCTGGAGGCCTAACAGATGAATCCAGGAGATGAAGTCCAAGCTGACTTTCACTGAAACTGATGTTCCTCTGAGGAAGTGAAATGCTGGATCCTTCCTCAACCCGTTTGTGTATTCTTTTTGTGTTTAGTCACTTGGGGACAAACCCTCCCCACCCTTGAGGCAGGGCCCCCACAGCCCGGAGTGTAGAACCACTGAGGGGATCAAGCCAAGCTGACACAATGTATCGACCACTGCATGCATTCAAGCCTTTATTGATGGTGTCACCAACATCTCTGCTAGACACAAGGTCACACAAGATAATAACGTGTGATCCATTTGTCTACATCTTCAATCATTAAGACTGATGTGGTGTCATATATATATATATATATATATATATATATATATATATATATATAATCTCCTCATGGTATTTTTTATAACAATAGGGTAGGTTCTCCATAAATTGATAATAATAATCACTAAAATATACACACAAAATAGAAACATTACTATTACTATTAGATTGACATTATAAAGATCATTTGCTAAACACAGAGAGGTGACTTGGCATAAATAAATGGAAGGATAGATGAATTAATACAAATTATTTTGCCCAAGTGAGATTCTTCACACTAAACTATTTTAAATTTGGAAATTTTAAATTTATTGTAATAAAATGAAACAGAGATAAAATTATATCATAAATAAAATTGATTTAAATATTGTATTGCAGGATATTTTAGTTTTCATAGAAACTCCTAGCTGGTTTTGTTTTCCTTTCGTCCCTTCCTGTCCCTTCTCTGCCAGGTCGCTGGCGGTCTCCGGTCCGGACGCGCTCTCACCGCTGCCTTCCCGCCCTCCTCTAGCCCCTTGGGTCCCGAGCCGGACGGCATTTCCCGGCAGCCGCCGCGGCCCGCGCCCAATGAGGGGCTGAAGATTTGGCGGCGGCGCTAGATTTGGCGGCGGCGCCCCAAGAGCCGGGTGGGGGGGCTTTGTGCGCGGCGGCGGCGGCGGAGGCGGGAGCGGCGGCCAGAGCGGAGGCGGGGGCCGGGGCCGAGGCCGAGGCCAGGGCGCCGCGGAGGGCGCCCAGGGCGCCGCGGAGGGCGCGCGGACTCCGAGCGAGTCGAGGACCCCGCTGTCCCCGGGCCGTCACCTCAGGTTCCGTTCGGGCACCAGCGGAGGCGCAGCGAGCCCAGTCCTGCCGTCTGCCCGCCCACATTACCTCCCCACAGCCTCGCTCCTACCGCAGCGCGCCCGGCCGAGCCCGGCCGTGGCCCTTTTCGGTGCCCGCCGCTATGGCAGGGGCGCCCGGCGCCGGGGAAATCTAGTCCCGGGCTTTTATGAGGCCTAGCTTGGTTCTTTCTCTTCCCCCCGCGGCCGAGGCCCCTGCCCCGAGACTAGCCCCACTCCGGGCCTCCGTGTCTCTCCTGTGATTGCGCTGACACGGCCCGGGAAGGCCCGATGAGAGAAAGGGACAGTTTAAGGATGCTGGAGCAGAACAATGGATTTCTCTTTCTCTTTCATGCAAGGGATCATGGGAAACACAATTCAGCAACCACCTCAACTTATTGACTCCGCCAACATCCGTCAGGAGGATGCCTTTGATAACAACAGTGACATTGTTGAAGATGGTGGCCAGACACCGTATGAAGCTACCTTGCAGCAAGGCTTTCAGTATCCACCTACAACAGATGACCTTCCTCCACTTACAAATGGTTATCCACCATCAATCAGCATGTATGAAACTCAATCCAAATACCAGTCATATAATCAGTATCCTAATGGGTCAGCCAATGGCTTTGGTGCAGTTAGAAACTTTAGCCCCACTGAATATTACCATTCAGAAATTCCAAATACAAGACCACATGAAATTCTAGAAAAACCTTCCCCTCCTCAGCCACCACCTCCTCCTTCGGTACCACAAACTGTGATTCCAAGGAAGACTGGCTCACCTGAAATTAAACTAAAAATAACCAAAACTATCCAGAATGGCAGGGAATTGTTTGAGTCTTCACTTTGTGGAGACCTTTTAAATGAAGTACAGGCAACTGAACACACAAAGTCAAAGCATGAAAGTAGAAAAGGAAAAAGGAAAAAAAGCAACAAGCATGACTCATCTAGATCTGAAGAACACAAGTCACACAAAATCCCCAAATTAGAAGCTGAAGAGCAAAATAGACCAAATGAGAGGGTGGACTCTGCACCAGAAAGACCTAGAGACGAGGCAGTGCTCAAAGATGCCACCCTGATTCAGCCAACACTGTCTTCTGCCCCAACCACAGAAGTGACCCTGGTGTTAAGTTTCAGGTTGGCGATCTTGTTTGGTCCAAGGTGGGAACTTATCCTTGGTGGCCTTGTATGGTTTCAAGTGATCCCCAGCTCGAGGTTCATACCAAAATTAATACAAGAGGTGCCCGGGAATATCATGTCCAGTTTTTTAGCAGCCAGCCAGAGAGGGCGTAGGTTCATGAAAAGCGGGTGAGGGAGTATAAAGGTCATAAACAGTATGAAGAACTACTGGCTGAAGCAACTAAACAAGCCAGCAATCACTCTGAAAAACAGAAGATTCGGAAACCCCGACCTCAGAGAGAACGAGCCCAATGGGATATTGGCATTGCCCATGCAGAAAAAGCATTGAAAATGACTCGAGAAGAAAGAATAGAACAGTATACTTTTATCTATATTGATAAACAGCCTGAAGAGGCTTTATCCCAAACAAAAAAGAATGCTACCTCTAAGACCGAAGTTATAAAACCCCGAAGACCAAGATCTGTGTTGAATACTCAATCGGAACAGACCAATGCAGAGGAGGTGGCCTCTTCACAGTCAAGTACTGACCTTCGGAGACACAGTCAGAGGCGGCACACAAGTGTGGGAGAGGAAGAACCGCCCCCTGTTAAAATAGCCTGGAAAACAGCAGCAGCAAGGAAATCCTTACCAGCTTCCATTACAATGCACAAAGGGAGCCTGGATTTGCAGAAGTGTAACATGTCCCCAGTTGTAAAAA
>PVKA01035714.1:0-22393 GCA_004027165.1 Ctenomys sociabilis
TAATACAGCAACCATTGTTGGATTCCTATTACTTTGTTTAGTGAAATCTTGTACCATGTATATTGCTGTTTTCTTCTATCACTATTTTATATTCTTTAAAAATAATAATAAAAAGTACAAGAAAAAAAAAACCACATCTTTTTTGTCCATTCCTTGGTTGATGGGCAATTACATTGTTGCCAAGATTTTTCTATTACAAGCTGTGCTGCTAAAACCATGGGTGTCCATATATGATGCTTTCAATTCTTTTGGGAAAGATACCAAAAGTAGGAATAGCTGGATCAAATGGAACCTGTAGTCCTACTTTTTTGAGGTGTCTTCACAATGATTTCCACAGCATTTGCACCAGTCTACACTCCCACCAACAGGGGGACTCCCTTTCACCACAGCCCCAGCAACATTTCCTGTTGGTTGATTTGTTGATGATAGCCACTCTTTCTGCAGTGAGATGAAATCTCAACATTGTTTTAATTTGCACCTCTTGAATGGTCAGTGATATTGAACATTTTTTCCTGTATTTGTTTGCCATTTGTACTTCGTCAAAAAGTAACATTTTTTTCCCTGCATCTTTGTTACAGAGATATAGTGAGATTCATATTATACATATTTTGGATAAAAGATATAATTTCCTGTTACTTTATACCAGATTATACCAGCTATATTATAAGAAAAATAGAAAGTGAGATTCTCTAAAACTTGTTGGTAAAACTGTTCTATGGACCAATTGAAGAGTTCTAAACAGGGCATGGTGGTACCAGTCTGTAATCACCACTCTGGGAGGCTGGGCCAGGAGGATCAAAAGTTCAAGCCCAGCTTGGACAACTTCATGTCTTAGCCAGACATTGTCTCTAAAAATGTCTTCAAAGAGCTGGAGGTGTAACTCTGTACAAAGACTCTTAGCTTAATCCCCACTAAAAAATAAATTCAACTATATTTCTAAGAAAAACCTGCAAAGTGCCAAAATTCTTAGAGTGAATTTGTTGTAGACTTTTGTGGTATGCAAAATAATAGTTCCCCTAAAATGCTCATGACCTAATCTCCAAACCTATGAATATATTATGTTATGTTGTTTAAAGAGACACTGCAGATATGATTAAGATACAGATGGGATTTCAGATGACTGGATTTTCTGGGTGGTCCCGACCTAATTGTAAGGGTCCTCATGAGGAGATCAGAGTTAGTCAGTGACGCAGAGTTCAAGGAAAGAATGTAGACAACTGCTGCAACTGGGAAAAGCAAAGAAACTTACTCCCCTAAAGCTTCAAGAAGAGTACAGTCCTGCCTTTCTACAGCTCCAAATAAGTGTGCCTTTTTCCATCTTCTGATATCAGATGTTTTAAGTTTTTGTTTTTGTTTTAGACCACTGAGTTTGTAGTGATTTATTATGGCAAAACTAGGAAGCTAACACAGTTTCACACTTGAGAAAAGCTTTATATTTGTCATTGACTTTAATCTCCAAATAAAGGTACGCATAGTTAAAAATGCAAGGGACCATCGAAAGCGACAGTGACTACTCACATTTTTTAAAACTTCTTACAGTAAGACATGTTGCCAAGAGCAGCAGAATAAATGTTCTTGAAAAGAGGGAGAGTATTTTGAGCATCCTCAAGGGAATTGATAACAGTGTATCTTTTAATGTTAATTTTTTTAATTAAAATTTTTGCCAGTTATTGTCACCTCCCACTGATAAACTTTTACAAAAATTTGTGTCATATAAGAATATTACAGCGTGTCCTCATCCAGCTTATTCATCAGATCTATCACTGTGTAACTTCTGGCTCTTCCTTAAAGTCTAAGTGGCCATGAAAACTAAATCTTTTTGGGTCAGGGACATAGCTCAGTAGAATAAGTACTTCCCTGGCAAGCGCAAAGGCCTGAGTTCAATGCCCAGTTCCACCACGAAAAAACAAAGTAAATATTTTTAATTGATTCAATAATCAAGGCAACAGTGAGCATGCAGCTAAAACACAAAACATGGTTTCCAGAACTCTTTCAAAGGGCTGGGAAGATGGCTCAGGGATCTAAGAGCATGCCTGGCAAGCACAAGGCCCCAGGTTCAATCCCCAGTACCATGTGTAATGCAGGCCCCAGAAGTCCAAGTGCACCATGCAGGCCACCTAAACCAAGCATGGTGGCACACATCTGTAATCCCAGAGCTGGGCAGGTTGAGGCAGGAGGGTCACTATGAGTCCAGCTTCATAGCAAGACCCTGTACCAAATAAACAAAAAAACAGAACTGCTTCAGAAAGTGACAAAAATGATGAGATGCATGTTTGAAGAGTGTGTTGGCGGAGATCTCTTGAGGGAAATTAATGTCTATGTCTTTTACTGTGACAATTTCAAAAAATTTAACTATTCACCATATTGTATCACACTTTATACATTGGTATAATTGAAAAAATAAAGCAATAAATTTCCTTTGCCGTGTCTTTACTTTTTTAATAGACAATAGGTTTATGTCCACAGCAAAACTAAGATCAAGGTCCAGAGCTTCCCCACACACTCCCTAGTCCCTGCAGACATGGACAGCGTGCTCACTGTCAACCCCCCCACCAAAGTAGAGCGGTTGTGACTACTGATGAGCCTCCCAAGATAGGACATCATCAACCACGATTGATGGTGTGGTGGCTCACAGCTACATGTCCCCCCAACCACCATGTGCTCATAGGTGGGGCTTGGGGCGTGACTGGACCATGAATGTGTGATCCAGTATTAGTACAAGACTCCCTTGGCATGGATGTTAAAATTACAGAAGTGGGAAGACCCTCCCTGGATGTAGGTGGCACCAAGCAATGAGCTTATAGCCTAGATGGAATAGAAGTTTCACTGTCTTCTGCCTCCCCTGCTGTGGTCTGTTGCTCCTCGGCCATGTTGCCCTGCCTTAGAACCAGCTGACTATGGACTGAAACTTTACAAAGTTGGCTAAAATAAACTTTCCCTCCTTTAAATTGTAGGTATTAGATATTTTTTCCCAGCAGCAAAAAAAGTAACGAAGGCACGTGATTTCCACTAGTGTTCACATTGGGTATTGTCCATTCATTCTGTGGGCTTAGACAGATTTCACAAAATATATATATATATATATATATTGTGTGTGGAACCAGGGATTGAACTCAGGCATTTGTGCTTGCCAGAGAAGTGCGTATTCCACTGAGCCATCTCCCTGGCCCCTCACATGACATATATTCATCATTATAGAACCATACAGAGTAGCATCATTGCTTTAAAAATCCTCTATGCTTTAAAAACCTTCAGTGACACAGTTCCTGCCTGGCAAGTGTGAGGTCCTAAGTTTCATGCTGAAGCAAAAACAAAATAAAACAAAGCAAAACTGTGCTTTAAAAATTCATCCCATTCTCCCCCTTTACATTATCTTCTAGGAACTTCTATAGTTTTCATTTTACCCTTAATCTGTGATCCATTTTCATATCTAATTTCTGTGAAGGGCATAAGATCTATGTTTTGAAGTCAGATCTATTTTATCTTAAGTTCTATTTGTGTCTTAAAAATAAGATCTATTTTTTATGTAGATGTCCAGTTGTTCCAACACCGTTTGTTGTCTTTGATATTTATCAAATATTTATATTTATGTGCATCTGTTTGGGGGTTCATTCTATTGTTCAATATCCACTCTTTTGATCACTGTAGTTTTACATTATTTCTCAGAGTCAGGCAGTACCAGTCTTTCAACTTTGTCTTCCACATTTCATGGCTATTTGGAATCTTTTGCTCTTCAATGATAACACTCCGATCTATCTGACAAGTTTCACAAAACAGTTTTCTCATATTTTGATTTAAATAGTGTTGAATCTGTAGCTCAAGTTGGGAGGAACTGACATCTTGATATTATTTCTTTCCATGAATGTGGATACCTTCAGTGCTCTTTTAATGTCTTTCATCACAGTTTTGTGTTTTTTCTCATATACATCTTTCATCTATTTTAGCAGTACTTCGTTTCGAGCGATTTTCATGTAAGTGACTGTACAATATTAATCAGCTTTGCAACACAACAAGACACCTGAGGCAGCCGTCTTATGAAAAGGTTTATTTAGTTTACAGTTTTGGAGGGTCAAAGCCCACGTTTGGGCACAGGGTGGGCAGAGGGTGTTGTTTTACTTGTGATAAGAAAGGTATTCAGTAGCACATCCAGGCTGGAACACCTGTAGGAGCAACAGTCATATCTCAAATTAGAGAAGAAAATAAGAGACTGGGATCCAACAGTTCTCTTCAAGCTCACACTGTCACATCCAAGGACCTCACCCTGTGTCTTAAAGACCCACTGACCCCTCTGTGAACATAGTTCTGGGGACCAAGCCTTTAATATATGGGCCCTCATGGTGTACACTTAAGCCATAGCAAAGGTATTGTACATTTATTCTGAGTTCCTTTTGTTGACTCCTGATACAGTACATAGAATTCAACTGACCTCTTAGTATTAACTTTATATCCTGCAACAATGCTACAGTTGTTGATCAGCTATAGTTGTTTTTATTTTTCAAAATACATAGATGTGTGCACCAAATAGAACTGGCTTCTATTTCTATATCAGGAAGATTAAAAACTTGTTTTTCATTCATTTATGTGACACACCAGTATGCCCTAGCAACTTTGGCCTACAGAATTCATTTATTATTATTAAAGAATGTTAGATCTACTAGATTGATTCCTCTAGTGTTAATTCAAGATAATTAGCACTGGCAGTGGTTTCCCCACTCCTCGACCACACATATTGCTTTAATACCATTTGAAGAGATGAATTGAGGGCCGGCGGTATAGCTCAGCGGACTAAGCGCTTGCTTAGGTAAGCGTAGGGACCAGGGTTCGATCCTTGCTTCCGCTTGCCGCGCCGGCCCCGCCTTCGGGTGCGCTGAGCCGGCGATTAGAGTCCGGGCGCGGTGGCGCGCGCCTGTAATCCTAGCACTAGGGAGGCAGAAAGCAGGAGGATCACTATGAATGTGGGCTGCATAGTGAGACCCTGTGGACAAAAAAAAAAAAAGAAAAACCAAAAAAGAGATGAATTGTAATGTTGCTCACAAATACTAATAATAGTTTAACCTTTAAGTATTGAAATCAGGGCCAGAGGAAATAAATTATCACTTTTCCATGAGCCTAGACCAGAATTACTATGCACCGATGAATTCTAATTCTAGTTTTCCCATCGTGCACCTAATGTCATGATTCTGTCTATCAACCTCTGACCTTGAATTCATTTTATACATAATGAAGGGGATGTGCAGGATTCATGGCTTTCTGCAGATAATGAAGATTAACACTACACAATATGATTATCTTTCATTTTTCAGTATTTTTGAGAAGTTAATTATCAACTATCTCAACTGTATACCTCAAAAGGGAAACAATGGTTAAATACTCTTAACACTGAAAGATGAATTTAACTAACTGTACTAACATTTAAATTTTCATTAAGAATGGTTGATAACAACTATATAGTTTTAAAGTATTTTATATAAGATAAAGTACTAATGATTACGTTATACAAAATATTTAAAATATTATTGTATTTCCTAATAATCCTGGAGGGGCTATTTCAGATACCTATTAAAAAAACATTTACTCCGTATGTCTGAGACCTCAGAAAGCTGCAATGCTTTGGGTGACAATGTGGTAATAGGGACTAAATCTAAGTCTGTTACACTGAGCTATATCTCCAGCCATTTTTTTATATTTTTATTTTAAGACGGTCTCAATAAGTTGTTAAGTAGCCCAGGCTGGGCTCGAACTTTGCAATCCTCCTGCCTCAGCCTTCCAGATATGCAGGCACAAGCCTCCAGGCCCAGCTCATCTGATGTTTATGAGGCCTTCGTAGGTGATTTCAGTAGAGGGCTAGACCAGATTTAAATAAGTATTAAATTTAAAAAGAATTACAACCCCATTCACTTTATATTAAATTTATTGTGACCACTGACTCTAAACTAGAGAAATGTCTGAACATGAAGTCTATTCTATGTTGCACGGGGAACCAGAGCCCTCAGTGTTTGGTAGAGATGCTCAAACGTGCTTCAGCAGAATGACTGCCCAATTGTCAGTCTTTGATAGATAACCCACTGGTGGTAACAATGGGAGGAAAATAATGCAGATCAGACTTGTGGTGCTCCTCCTGCTTTCAGCTCCCCACCCCAGTGCTGGGATTATATGCATTACAGAAAATTATAGGTACTACATATCAGGCACATATTACATAAAATTAATTATATAAATAAATCATTCAACTGCTTTGCCAGACAAAGTTTATCACTGCTCCCTTCTTACAGATATGGAACATGAAGTTAGTGACTTGTTAAAACAAGAGATTGGTTGAGACCCCCAGGTCAGCCAACTACATTTCCCTCATAAGATACAGGCAATGTTTCCAATCTGTTTTCAGTAACTATACCAAGATTCAGATCTTTCCTGCCCTTTTCTGCAAAATGTTTCAGTAGGATATCCTATGAAGATATCCTCCGATAAATGCTGTCTGCTAGTGCCAACTTCCCTGCGTAAGAGGAGATGTGGTAAGTGCAAAAGACACTGAGAACTACATGATGCCTTAGAAGTTAAGACACTTTTTTATCTTGAATAATGGCTCTTACATCACCATCTCAGAGTTTAAATTTATTTTCCTCCAAATATTTCTATTTGTTCATCTTATCATCTGATTTCAACCCTTCGATTATGTTCTAAGATTTATTTCCAAAATCATCTCATATGGGCTGAGATGAAATTCTCAGCATTGTGTGAAAAACAAAAAACTCAAAAATTTACTGACATAAGCCAGAAAGAATACTAAAATTCTTTTGGATAGAAGTGCAAAATAAATTGAAATTGAGCTCTCTATTCATGATGAAATATTCCAAAAAATTGCACAGTGACTCAATTTTTAATGGTCTTTGTTGTTGAACTTTGAAAAGACTTTTTTGTAGTTTTTAAATAGATTCAATTAATGTTTCAAAGAGCCCTCAACGTACATGGAGACCTAATTATTTCTTTAAAAATCCATATTTTCATTTCCACAGTAATTTGTTCTTTTAATGGGAGCCAAGGCCACCGTGTTGCAAATTTCCAGGAGTCACCGTCCCTAGAAAATGCACTGTAAATCTTGATTCCCGAAATTGAGTAATGCAATAGCATGGATGTAAACTTTCATTTGTTATTATTTTATTTCTTGTTTAATTTTATATGTGCGGAGGTTTATGTGTAAGTGTGCATGTGTGTTTTGTGTGTGTGACTTAGAATTTAGAAAAAGTATCATAGGCTCCTGCATTATGGTTTTTAGATATTTCAAAGAAAGAGTGAATTAAAATCTTCTTTCTTCCTCTAGTAAAAACTGTCCACTGGGCTAACATCTATGTAAAATATGGAATTTCAAAATGGTTGTGTTTGAAGTGGAAATTTTTTATGAAAGACAGTTTGTGCAAATTGTAAATAAGTAATTAAAATGGAGCTCCACTCGAATTAGTTTTAGAGGGAAAAGTGATCTCTTCTTGATGAATGGAAAAATAACCATTGTCGTGGAGGGATGCTGTCCTAGTGACAGCTCAAACTGTATTAATAGCTAATGGACAGTTGACATCAAATGCTCCTAACTTTCAAAGGCTCCCCTCTCTTGAGTGTTAAAAGAATTTTTATGATGGTTAATGAATGAAATGCATTTCTCTTTTTGTGCTTGTAAAGCAGAAATTCATTTGTTTACAGTCTCTGCAATCAAGCTTTTTGATTGTCAGGCTGTTAGGAAGCTGAAAAATGTAACTTAGAAACAAACTGGTTGAAGTGAAGATGGAAAACCGACTCCTCACTAGTGTCTTAATATGAACATTCGGCTCTGTTCAGAACATCAGATTTTGCTAGGCTGATGCTGCTGCCATCACTGACTACCTACCCAGAGCTCAGGGCCAACACCGCCTTGCTGGAGCCACAGATACTTGGCCAGCGCTCATTGTCTACTACAGCAGTGGCCGCCAAAGAGCATGTGTGACCTCGAAGGTATGTAAGATAACCCACTGGGTACAGGAAGCAAAAGGTAAAGTTCCTGTTGGTATTTTTTTTGAGTTTTATAGATTTATATTGGTACAGTAGACATGTATACTATTTAAGCTGTTTATACTATTTGAACTTTATACTGTTTTAACATTCGAACAGTAGGACATGTATACTATTTAAACTTTTAAAGCATGCATGCTGCCCAGCCAGAAAGCTCAATGAATTAAAGAACCTGCGAGCAGGCTCAGGGACCAGAGTTCAATCTCCAGGCCTGCCATGCTGGCCCTGCCCCCTGGGACACCCTGAGATAGCAATTGAGACTGGGCGTGGTGGCGCCTATAATCCCAGCTTTTGGGAGGCTGTAAACAGGCGGGTCACTGCATGTCCCGTCTAGTAGTGAGACCTTGAACACCCTGTAGACCCTTCCCTAAAATACAAAATAAATAAATAAAATATGTATACTGAAATGCTGGCTAGTACATGATGGCAAGTCTTTAGTGAGAGATGTCTGACAAGGTTTAGAGCTAGGGTCCTGTACTTTGTGTTCAATTTATGGTTAAGCAATGACTGAATCTCCCTGAGCTCTTTCTGCCTCTTATTTTTATTACAATGTGTTTCCAGTACATAGTGATTATATGTATTGTGAGGAGCTGGTACATGTATGTAATGGATCTTAATTCTTCTTTTTTAATCCTCTGCCCCTTCCTCAGTGCCTGCTATCTCTTGGATCTTTGGTGAGTCCTAAAACTTCTCCAGGCCTTCGTTTTCTCATCTGCAAAATGTAAGTAACAATGATAGATTGCACAGGGTATAATCATGATTGTTTTGTGAAGAGGTCTGTAAGAAAAAAAGTGTTGCTCAAATATGTGCAGACACCTGGGGAGTGGAGAGTAACTCATTTTTGTATGTTCAGCACTTTTTGCAATAGCCAAAAGATAAAAAGTGTTCAATAAATGTATAAATACGTGAATGAATGAGTGCATGTACAGTACCACTAGCACTCTTATGGGGAAGAGTTAGATGTGGCGAAAAACATAAAGGATCACTCAATGAGAGGAGACAAAGCGGGTCTTCCCACAGCCCCAGCACATTGGAAAAAGCCATTCTAATTGTTATTGAGCTCAGTTTCTTCTGATATTCACTGGGCATAATAATGTCATTTTCCTATCTTCCCTTACAAGATTGTTTTCAGAATAAAATGTTTATTAAGTATATACAAAAAAATTTGTTATTCACTCTAAGGAAAACTCAATGCTGTCCTTGCTTGTTATTTATTGTGTTATGGATCATTATCTCCTACCAAATTGTATTTGATTACAAGAAATAGAATTTTTCTCTGCCTTGTATTTTTACTACATTTTTCTCAGTGTCTAATGCAATGCTCTATCCATTATGAGTTCTTAAAAAAAAATGACCTTAGGAAGGAATGGGGGCCTTCTGTTTTCCAGGTTGCCCTTCCTTTTTAGAAAAAAAAAGCGGTGATGTTTGAGGGGTTCCAACCAGTACCAACTTGTGTGCCCCTAAGCACTTTTATAAATAAAAAGGCAAAGCATGCACTGAGTGAATGCTTGATTTATACCTGTCCAGGCAATCAACCTGCCACCCACAGAAGTGTTGGAAGTTTGGCAGTTAATCATTAAGGCATTTTCTGTGTTATGCGCACTACGGTTGCACTGTTGATCTTTCCCATTCTGGTGCATGCTGGTCATTTCTTCCACAGTGAAAGCTTTGTCTGTCTGCATCTCTGCAGCGTCTTCTGTGGCTGAGGGGTCCCTTTTAGGCTGTAGGTACATTTTCTTAGTGAATGAAGGAATTATCACTCAGCATTTAAGTATATGTGTACTCATGATATATTTGCTTATCATTTACTTGATGGAGTTCAATGATTCCCCTCCATTTCTTTCATTATGGACAGGATTAAAAAAATTAGAGCTTGTGTTGAATTTATTTATCATGTTTCAAGCTTTCCCTTATCCAAAAAAAATTGTAACTTTTCTCCTGTGTTTGTGTGCCTACACATTTATTTTCAAATATATAAATAACACATATACTTTATATTAAAACTTTAGATTTGCCTAAGCTTCTGTTTTCTGAAAACCATAATTTTGTGCTTGAGATGAAGAATCATGTGTGTTTGAACACAAGCATACCCATTTTCTAGGATATGCTGTTCTTTGCACAACTTTCACATTTTTCTTGCAAATAGCTGATCCAAGAAATTGCTTTTCACAAATCAGAAAAATTACAAACTACACTTTTAAAACTAATCATTCAAAATATCATTTTCATTACTTCCAGAAACTGAATTATGAACTTGAAAGTTAGAAAAGAATCATGTTTTCTGAGCCATTTGAATTCACTTTCCCAAGGTTTAATTTTTTTTTTTTTTTTTTTTTTTTTTTCGGTATTGAAGATTGAACTCAGGACCTGCTGTTGCCAGGCAGGTGCTTATTGTACTGAGCTATCTCCCCAGCCCCAAGGTTTAAATTTAAATGTAATTTTTCCTGTTCTCCTAAATACCACTTTACTGAATCAGTTGAGTAATATTATTACCTCTGCCTGGCTTTTATGGCAAATATCCCAAGTCCAAAATTGTACTCAGCTTCCCAATTGACCACTTAACTCTCTCCTCTTTTCTTACCCTATCTACCTCCTATTTGGTTCAATTAATGAGGCATGAATTAGCTGAAAAACAAGAAGTGAGGGCTGAAGAGCAGCCGAGACCTCAATGAGGAGGACTAGATAATTAGATCATAGATAATTGCATCCAAAATAGTCAACAGTAGACTTAAAATAGCTCTTGACAAAAAGAAACTTCAAATTATTGTCTCCTTATCAGACCAGAGGATTCGGAATATCAAGATCAGTAGATTTTCACACTGATGATGCAACGTGACAGCTAGTGACATGCAGGGTTCTGGCGACCAGGCTAAGAACTTGGGAGCATGGAGTGAGTGGAGATGGGTCTTCTTTTCATCAATCAGAACTCCATCTCTTGGAGGTTGCATAGCCTGTTGCATATTAACAGCATGTTGTAAACACATTTTGTGCTTCTAAAAATTGTTTGCAATAGTAAAAAGTGAGTCATTTGGGCTACAAGTCAGTTGCAAAGAATGTGACAATGAAGCCTTCATCATTAGTTCACTAGGTGTCCTAGGACCTCAGGCATCTCCCACAGGCAGACTGGTTTAATGCCATCTACTTTTAAATGGGTGACTAAATTGGGCTCAAGCAGAACTCAGAGCTCAGACTACCAATATTCCTCTACAGACAGTAACACCACGGGGATCTTTTCTGATTGACAGATTTTACTGTCATTTTAAAGTAGATGCCAGAAATTTCCCATATGCCTAAGTATAGCCACAGAAAATGATCATTTTGAAGTTTGAAGAAAATTCATGCAATATTTAGATCTAGAATACTACAAATTATAAACAGATCTAAATTATATTTGTCCACGATGAGGTCAAAGTAACAGCCCCTGAACATCCTTAGTGTCAACGAGCCCCATTATAAGTCCTCAAATGCCTGCGACTGTCAGTACATCCTTCAGGGCAGAGGAGATCAAACAGAGAACAGATGGTAGCAGAATGGGACACAGCAAACAGAGGCCTGGTGGCAGAATAAGCACAGTTCTTGAGGCAAGAGCATGGAAGGAACGCTGCGTAACAGTACACACTAAAACCCGAACACTATGGCTGTGTTCGCTTCGGCAGCGCATGCGCTAAATCTCATTGTGGCCAGCTGACCAATCAACAGCCTTCACTAGGAAGGGAGTCCCTCCTTCATAATCTCAAGGCAAACCGCAGTTGTGAATCACCTACAGCTCTGCATATGTTGACTGTGGTGGCCACAAGGGATCAATTTTCCTAGCGCACCTTCCCCATTAAAGACACTCGATATTTATGCCAACCTTTTTACTTCTTTCATTGCATTTATTCTTTATCTGATTTATCTTCTTCTCTAAACTGTAAGCTCCCCATAGTCATTTTTCTTAGGGAGGGAGATTTTCTTTTAATAAAAGACTAATAACACCCCAATTTCTATACTCCAAGTGTGAACATTTCCTGACTTCTGAAAGCTAGCACTATTTTTGCCTCTTCTTGGACTTAATGTATAAAGAATGCACTATTTTGTGTCTGGCTTCTTTCACTCAATACAGTGTCTATTGATTCATACTGTTGGAGGGCTATGATTTCAGTAAGTGTCCCTCAAAGGCTCATGCGTTAAAAGCTTGGTCTCCAGAGTGGTGCTACTGGAAGGTGATGGAAGCTTTGGAAGATGAGGCCCAGGAGGTCCTTAGATTAGCGGGGCCAGTCTTGTGCTGGGGACTGTGGGACTCCAGCCCCTTCCTCCTCCTCTCACTTGCTTCCTGGTCATGAGGGCCTATCACAAAGTCCCTGCCATCCCCTCCCCAGGCCCTTCAGAGGCCCAAAGCCCTGGGTTTTCCCAGTCTTTTGACTAGAACTTCCAAAACTAGAAAACAAAATAAAGCTTTTCTCTTTGCTAGTTAGGTATGTCAAATATATTCTTACAATGCTAGAAAACTTAATATTATTCATTCTTATTGCTCTGTATTATTACTTTGTGGGAATATACCGAATTTTCTTCTCTTCTATGCACTTGGGTAGTGTCTACATAGAAACATGCCAGATAATTCTATAAATAAATGTTTATGAAAAATAATGTCTTTTGGTGAGCATATGTCTACTCTTCTGTGGCATCTACACATAGCAGTGGAATTACTAGGTCATAGGGTATGCATATGTTCAGTTACAGCGGATATACCAAACAGTTTTCCAATGTGGTTAAACAAATATTCTCCTCACCCTAAGTGTGTGAGGAAGGAGCTCTGTCTCTCTTATTCCTCCTGCACCTGTCACAACCCTAAAATTTATTAACAACCCTGGACTAATGCATTCATGTAATCAGCAGTATTTAAATGACCACTGATTGATCTTTCATTGGTCTTTTTATCAGAAGCCACAACAAATTTCTAGCCCGCTTTATGATTTTGCTGACAGCCATTCCTAAATAAGAAAGGATGAAAAAAGGACTTCTTCACTTGCTCACTGTTCTCCAGAATAGAGTTCACTAATGGAATGTGCAGTATCAAACTGATAATGCAGTAGGATCAAAGTGCAGTGGAATCCAAACCACAGGAAGGTATTTAAGTGTCACCTGTATCCTGTCCCCCTACTGTATAGTGAATAGCGCAGAGGTCCAAAGAACTGAGTTGAAACCCTAAACTTAAAATAGTATTCTTGGAATTAGTAAGTAAACATATTTTGTGTTTTCTTCTCTAAAACTCTGGGTTGGATGACTATTTAATCTGTGTGAACTGTATGGCTAAGGACATTAGGACAGACCTGTCTCAGGACAGTCCTTATTTTATTGATAACCTTTTATATTTTTGATAATTTGTGTGTGTGTGTGTGTGTGTGTGTGTGCGTGCATGTGCACACTTGCCAGGCAGGTGCTTATGCTGCTGAGCCAATATCCCCAGCCCTAACTTTTCATATTTTTTTACCGTGTCCTCTCTCCTCAACACATTCTTCACTTTCATTACCTAAGTCTGACAAATTCTTTTGGTCACTATGCAAAAATCACTCAGGTTTTGGGAGACATGAAAGTTTTTTTTCTTTTTTCCATGCTCTGGTCAAAATCAGTTCTGATAATGATCTTTTAAGCTGAATGCTTCAATTTTTTCATTTCTTTGTATCAGATGCCTCTGATACAAAACCATGTTGCAGAATAATAAGCCCTAAATCCTTTATCTCAAGAATATATACTTTATAGTGAATATAATGAAAACTGAAAGAAACCAAATTCAACACTTATATATACCTGATCAGCAATTCCAAATAGTTTGACCAAGATTGAGTCAGCGCAGACTCAAGGTCGGGCTATAGAGTGCATTTGGATGAAAATATGGGTCATAGGGGTAATTAATTACTTCAGCTCTTTACCCACTCTTCTGTCCCACTCCCCTCTAACATAGCTATTTCATAGTTTCTTCCAACAAGAACAGAGTTGTGCATTGTCATCTGTAGGACGTTGGTTTCAAGATACCCGACAGACACCAAAATGCACAGATGTTCTGGTTTCTTAGGTATACTAAGTGTAGTGTTTGTATGTAACCCCTATGTACTCTCCACCTTATGTATTTTAGGCAATCTCTACACTACTTATAATGCTGAATACAATGTTAACTGCTATGTGAAAGCTTGGGATGCTACATTGTTTAGGGAATAATGACAAGAAAATAATTATTTAATACAGATATTTAATACAGATGTGAGTTTTTAATACATATTTAATACAGATGTGAGTTTTTAAATACCTTTCATCTATAGCTGTGGAGTCCGAAGATACAGAATGCTGATTGCAATGTCCCACCTCACTCACGTGGTTTTCTTTGTCCAGTGGATTGTTAGGGAGCACGAATGACCAAAGACTCAAAGGTGGACCCGTTAAATTGTGAATGCACATTGCGGCCTCTAAGGCAATTACTAACAAAGTTTTTTTTTAAAAAAGAAGTATAATTGATATTTTTAAAAAATGAAAAAAAGAGGGAGGATATAAAATGTTTAAAAGTTCCAGAAATATGGCCTTCCTGCTTCTCCTGCACCATCTGAATAAGGCCTAGCAGATTTTGATGCCCATTCTACAGGCTCTGCCTAGTTCTGCATGACTACTGGATAGAAAGTGTTGGAAGCTATTAGAGCTTTTGAACTTGGTAGACCACAACCACAGAGACTCCAGTTGGATGTTACAGTACAGATTTCCGAGAGACCACCAGATTCTCGTCAGAGTCCTCTCACATGATACAACCTAGAGGAGACATGGATTGTTCTGGCGCTTATAGAAGACAATCACTTTCACCCCACAGTCCTTGCTCTGACATGACTGGGCTAACAGAATCTGTTGGAGATAATGCATCTGCTCCCCAGAAAGACCACAGGGGCTTTAGTACCATCCCAGTCTCAAAGTGTGTAGTAGACGTGCTCAGAGTGCCTCATATTGTTCACACAAGGAATTGCTATCATATCGAGAACTTTATTATAGTCTGTAGAGCTGTATTCAATGTTGCCCAAGCAAAGGCTAGATTGAGGCATGTGGGCTAGAGGAGGCTAGCCCCAAATCCTACCTTCATGGGCCTCATGGATGAGTTGGATTAGAAGAATGTAACAAACTGCAAGAGCCTATGTATGGCTCAGAAGTCATGGGCACAGCTGGTGCTAAGATGGGACAAAAATTGTTTTGCAAAATGGTGCTCCCAAACTGTTTAGTCAGCGGGAAATTAATTATATTGATGAAATCGGGAAAACTCTTGAAAAGAGATTGATGTAATTGCTGAAATACTGACTAATGTAAACCTTAGTAATGATTTGGAGCTTCTTTCATATGGAGAATGAGTGGTAGTTGTTAGCAGCAGAAGTTCTTTTGGAATAAATCCAGAGCACACCATGGCGAAGGAAGCCAGTGCATTTGGAGTTGCTCTTCTTTCATCAACCAAGGAAGAGCTGCAGCAATTTGCAGTAGCCTTTCAAGGTGTAATGCAGGTTAGTGGGCTGATACCTATGACAACTTTCTGGTAGCCGTTAGAGATGGTGGCCCAGGCACACAAAAGTATCATTCATGGAAGTGAGACTACTGGAAAAATCATTCTTCTTTACAATAATGAATGCTTTTATAAGCTTCCTATATATTTAGAAGATTTTATTTCCCCTAGTCTTACTTAATCTGTCTTTAATTAATATTCATTTGAGTCAGTGCCTTTCTTATATTAAAGAAACAAGATTTTTCTTTATGGAACCATCATAATGGTGATATTATAGCTGGCAGTATTTTTATACCTTCTATCTCAAATTGAGAAGCAGAAATAGTGAATTAAAGTTTATTGTGTAGATGACAATAATATTTATGCTTTACACTTTAAATCAAACAGTCGCCATAAGTAGCTCAGCGGATTAAAGCTCCTGCTTAGGCAGACGCAGGGGCCAGGGGTTCGATCAGTCACCACAATTGGAAACAATGTGTTAGTGATCACTTGGCATTGGGTGTGTTATATAGAAATTCTTAATTAATTCTTGATTAATTCTATACTTGTCTAAAATGTGCTAATTTAAAATTAGATGACTTGGGCTGGGGAGATAGTTCAGTAGCATAAGCTCCTGTCTGGAAAGCACAAGATCCTGAGCTTGATCCCCAGTACAAAAACAAACAAAAGAAAAAAATAATTAAAAAACTGCATTGCTTTCTAAGATTTCTGAGTGAAATATTCATTAAAGGTTCCATAATCAGACTAGGGAGATAGTTTGGCAGTATAAATGCAAGCTTGACAAATACAATGACCTGGGTTCAATCTTCAGTACCTCATGAAGCACACCAGCCCTGGAGAGGCTGAGACAGGAGGATCACTACAAGTCTGAGCTGTGTAGTAAGATTCCACCAAATAAATAAATGAATAAATAAATGATTACATTTTTTTCAGTTTCTGTAATCATTTTTTATTAGTTCAAGGTTGCCAGATACTGTAGATATTTCTTAATTGGTTAGTTTTTGGAGTAGATTCATAGTAATCTTTTTTGTGATGTGTCACATGTTTTTATTTAGATGAATAAGTTCTCAAATATAAAACATTAATATTGGTCTCCTTTGATTTTATAACACATTAAACTGCAATAAAATCTATAGAAGAAAATGTTTTAACAATAGCTGCTGTTCAAGGCTTATTTGGTATTGTACTTGGTGTGACACTGGGTTGCACTGTTCACAGGTAGATGTTTTTAGATCATACAGCAATGTACATATATATATATAGATAGATATAATATATATCTATATCTATATCTATATCTATATATATATATATATATATATATATATATATATATATTACACAAAATAAAATCCTTTAAAACAGTTACGCACAAGACATGCAGTATTGGATCTGTACACTGGATCCAAGGCTGTGACCACCTGGGGAAAGGTCAGACAAGGCTTGCTGGGTGAAGTTGTGTAAGTGGGTAACACACATCTGTTTGAAGAGTAGCTGGAGCCTGCACAGCAAGGTGTCTCAGAGATGCTGGGCTGCTTCATACTAACCAGGACTATAAGAGCAGCACCATCCAGCACCAGGACAGAGCTGTGGGGTTTCGTGAACCATTTCTACTTCTAACTTCTGTAAACTGATGTTTTCCCCAGGCCATCTTAATAATGCTGCTTCAGTCATATGTCAGGTAAAAAGGACAATTGACAAACTCCAACTAAACCTTCCTGTAGCCTACACAGTGACAAAGTGACACTGGAAGACTCTAAAATTGCAGCTCCTTCTGGATATCTGTACTCTTCTTCAAACATACCTCTTCATAAGTACTGTCAACCACCTGTTTGTGAGCCTCTTTCCAATGCTCCTTATCCCCATCAGTTCCTAACTCAGGGTGCAGATTCTTCAGGGTGACACCAGCAACATTCATGCCACTCCACACAGGGACACTGGAATCTCTGTGCTCCCCAAGGATCAGCCACCACAGCTCAGTGAGTGCACACCCAGCCTTTCCCCCAGGTAGCAGAACCAGGCTGAATCCAGGTTGCAACCACTGATGATAACATGGTTCTTGGGAGAGCCACTTATCTTCCAAGCCACATAAGTCAAGATATACACGGGTTGCGCACCACAAGTAACTTGCAGTTGGGACTGTACTTTACAACATTAGGAATGATGAGCTTGAAGATGTTCACATTCCACTGGACCAAATCAAGATGGCTCTCTCCCTCTTGCTGACGTGCTCCAGCGGTGATAATAATCAGCTTGGAGTTTGTGGTTACATTATAGTCTTTTCCAGAGACAATTTTAGTGTCCTAAGGAAAAGGCTGCCGTGCTGGAGATCCACCATCTCTCCCTTCAAGTTGTCTTCCATGGTATCAACAAGAGCAAGTTTATCTTCCAAGTTCTTCATTAAGATACTGATGGCACAGGCCATGCCAACAGCACCAATCCCAACAACTGTGACCTTATTCTGGGGTACCTGTTCCTCCTCAAGGAGATTCACAATCAGCTAATCCTTGAGATTGGCCATCTTGGACTTAGATCCAAAAGGAATGAGGAATACATGTGGGACAGGCATCGGGGTACACGTTTCTCCTATAGAAAGTTTAATGCTCAAATAAAACCCAAAAGGTAGAGAAACAATGAAAGGCAAGGTATAAACAAAGAGAAAGGGCAACAAATAGCAATAACAAATGGGTCAGATATTAATTCAGCAAAATGAATGACAGTCTTATATGTTAATAATCTAAATATACTGATGAAATGCAGAGATTGTCTCACTGAGTCAAAAAAACAAGACCCAACTATATGGTATCTATGATTAATTCATTTTACACATGCAAATTTATAGTAAAAGGATAGAGAAAAACATACTAACACTGATTGTTTTCCAAGTAAAATGTAGGTGTGTTCATTTCAGACAAGAAAAGTTACCAAGGATAAAGAAAGTACAGAACAGTAAAGGGTCAGCTCTTAAAAAAAGGTGTAACACTCCTTTATATATTAAAGGGACAAAATAATAAGGTAAAACCATAAACAGGAAAGAGATACAGGTGATTCCTCTATCATAGTTAGAGATATTAACACCCTCTGTCAGAAATGGGCAGATTCAGCAAATAGAAAACCAATGAGAACATAGTTGAATTTAGCCAGCAGGATTGAATCAAAGAATAAGAAAACATGGAAGCAACCATGTTGTCCTCAGTTGGTGAGTGCATGAATACACTGTGGTACATTCAGACATTGGAAAAGTATTCATCCCTGAGAGAAGTTCAACCACCAAGCCCCCCCCCCAAAAAAAGAAAGAGGACATTTAAGTGCATATTATTAAGACCCCCATAGGATGTACATCAAGGATGAAGCCTAATGTGAGCTATGGAGTGTGGATGATGGTTGCCAATGCAGGTTCACCTTTGTGACAAAGATGTATCTTTATGCGGGATGTCGATAGAGGGGGAAGTTGTGAGCCCTTCTGTGCAGGAAGTGAACAGAGTGTATAGAGGAGCTGCATGCACTTCCCATCTTATTTTGCTGTGAGCTTAAAGTTTCTCTAGAAATAGAAACTTTATTAACTTTTGACAATGCAACAAATAACAATGAAAAAATTCCACAGGGCTCACTAGTTTATCCTTAGGCTAGTGATGCAGCAGCGGCAGGGCATTGCTCTTCAGTTAGCGGCTGCTCAGGTGTCTCTCCAGTCTCCCGAGCCAGAAGGTCTCACACGTAGGTTTCATGGTCCCCTGAGGAGCTTGTAAGAAATACTGTTTCTTGAATCACTTCCTGCTTTGGAAGGGCCACAGAATTTGAGTTTTTGACAAGGTCTCATATCAAGCTAATGCTTCTGGCTTGAGTAGCCACAACTCAACGGCTGCTTCTGCACACTCGGAGGAGGTGGCCTTTACACCACCATGTTCTTTGTCTCTGGCAACATCCTCAGGTGAGATTTCCAGCTCCAGAGGAGCCAGGCTCATATGAGCCAAGGGTCGGGGATCTCTTTAGAACTTTTTCTCATGGTTTTATCTAAGCTTTTTTATTTTCCTGAATTATATTACTTCAAAATTAGGTTCAAGAGTCTTAGCCTTGATAATAAATAATTCAAAGGCATAAATAATGGAATGCAAATGAAACACAGCTCATGAATACACAAAACCAATTTAACCATGGCCAATATGACAGACCTTGAAATATGGCAACTATATGGCAAAACTTACCCCAATAATTTATATGATTTACCACAAATAACACACTTTAGCCAAAGTGAAAAAAGCCAAAGCAGAGTAATGAAATAACTTTTATCAAGTCACGGGGCATAGATGGAACTAGAAGTAGAACTTTCAATTCTTTACATTCATCTGGTCATATTACTAATAGTTAATATGCCATTTTTTGTCTCTATAGAACTAGTGCAATCTGATGCCAGAGAACTATTTTGTGATCCATTAAATCCCAAGTCCCATCTTCACTGGGAAAGGACAACTTAGCCAATAAACCACAAATTTGAATAAAGCCTGAAGTGAGAGAAAGGTCTGATCAGTCTCTCTCAAGGTTTATCAAATTAAAAGAATATGTCAATATCTATGTCTTTTTGGATATGGTTGCAGAATATTTCATGAACTTTGTTAAAAGAATTTTAGTACTGAAAAAGAAGAAATAAAACAATCATAACTGCCCAACTCCACTAGTTCTAAAACTCTATTTCAATATATGAAAACCATATCAAAGAAGGCATTCACCAATCATATTTACACAGAAACCTGCTTTGTTTCATACACATTGTTGAAATGTTTCTGTGTAATTAAACAATGGTTTTCTTGTGCTGAGGGTAGTGTACACGCTGTATCACAAGTCAGCCATTTGAGCTTTGAAACCATCTTTCAAATGCATATTTCCACCACAAAAAGAACTCAGTTGCTTAACAGAGAACGGAAAACAAAATTGGGGGTGTAAAACTGAGTTGAGATAGAGATTGTGAGAAACTGTTGCAAAATGGTAAGAACGTTAGAAAAACCGGATGCTGACAAAACAGATTTTCCATAACAGCCTAGCACATGTAGAATCCAGTTTGTGTGTTCCACTGCCTTTTCCAGTAAAACTCACTAATGCTTTTCATTTTCCTATTAATTAATGTCTTTTTAAAAAAATAATTTTATTGAGAAACAAATAGCAATGAGACAGTTTCAAAACCGATTAGTAGGATAGTTTCAATAATTAATACATTGCATATTGTCTTCGTAGTGATTATTCATAGTACAAGATGCAGACATGATATCCTGTCCACAAACACTATTAGAACAAATATTTCTAATCATTGAATTAAGAGAAAGTAGCTGTATATGCTATTTTGAATATACAGATACAAAATGGTCCTTTATTTGTATCCCTCTTTTTCATTTAGTTTTGTCAGAGAAGGGTATTCTATTGTCATTTAAATATTGTAGGTGCATAAATTCAGCAAAATATTCCAATGTAGTCCAGGAGTCAATAATATAGTGGTTTTTTTGTAGGACTGACAATGTCAGAAGTTGTTGACTTGAACCTTTACAGCTCAGCATATTAATTAATGTCAGCTGTCTATTTAGCACCCACCTGTTTCAGAGAGAACTCAGCCAGCCAGGAATCAGGAGGTGACTGCCAGGCCACACACTGACCCAAGGTGAGTCTGTAACCAGGCCTCTCTGATGTGCGTGGGTGGACATTTCTATGGTGAGAAGAATGCGCGGTGACCACCTTGCTGTCTGAGGGCCTTAAGGGCCTCTTTCCATCCCATGGCTACAGTCAACTATCTCACCTGTTCTGTGGTTTGGAAAAACCAGGATAATTCTTCTTTAGCAAGAGAATACTGACCTATTACATAGACGATACAGATGATATCATCTGAAATATAGTACACTCCTCCAAGGCATTCCTATCAAATTCATGAAAAATTACCTAAAACCAAATGTAAGTAAGGGCTGTATAACATGATTTACATAAATAAGCAATTATGATTTAAGTTTCCAGTCATAATACTAATTTTTATTTTCATCCCAAGAGGGCATGCTCATTAACATAAAATTTATATATATTGTCATAACAGGAACGACATTTTTTTATGTATTTAATACAGGATCTACAGGGTCTCACTACACAGATCAGACTCGAAGAGATTCTCATGTGTTCAGCCTCCCAGCTCTGGCATTTCAGGCGCGCGCCGTCTCAGTCCGCACCAGGGGTGGGGCCAGCACGGCATGCAGGGGATCGAACCCTGGTTCTTGAGCCTGCCTAAGCAGGCGCTTTTGTCCACTGAGCAATCTGGCCAGGCCCAGGAACTACTTTCTGTTTAGAAGTAGTTTAGCACTTATGTGACAATAGTTTTGCCCATACCAAACAAGCACAAAATAGGAAGAAGGTACACATCATTTTAAGATCATGAAATTGGGCTGGGGAGCATCCCAAGTTCAATTTTCAATACTGCAGGCCGTGCCCGCACCAAAACCGGGAGTGGTTAGTGCGTGAATGTAGTCCCAGTGCAGGGGAGGCTGAGCCAGTAGGATCACTAGGTGCCTGAACTATGTAGTGAGACCCTAAACCAAAAGAACAAAAATGTAAGACTATAGAATTATGCTTATTTCTAATACAAAATTAGTTAATAGTCATATTAAATGCAGATATTAATTAGGAATATAAAGCTTCTAAATACTAGAAAACAAATATATTTATTAAATGCATTATATTGATATACAATTAATATTAAATATGATATAGTATTGATATATTATTGTGTTATATGTTTTATATACATATATTTATTAATATATGTTTATATGTAATACATAATATAATAAATATAATAAGGGGTGCACTGGTATAAACATTTTGATG